>PVHP010013832.1:0-40607 GCA_004024765.1 Zapus hudsonius | reverse complement strand
CTCTCTCTCTCTCTCTCTCTCTCTCTCTCTCTCTCTCTCTCTCTCTCTCTCTCTCTCTCTCTCTCTCTCTCTCTCCATGGCTGAACTCTTCTGCCTCTGTTTTCCATCCGCCTGTCACAAACACATGGGGACATTTCATATTCACACCATCACACCAAGTGTCCATCAGCAGAAGAAATAAGGAAAAATGTGGAATAGATACGCAATGGATATTTTTTCAGCCATAAAGCAGAATGAAGCTCTGTTGTTTGTGGGGAAGCAGATGTAACTAGAGACAGTCATATTAAGCTAATAAAACAATCTCAGACAAATATATACTTTCTCTTATATGTGACTCCCAGGTTTTACACAGATACATAAAATTGTGTATGTGTATATAATATAGCAGTGGAAGGTCAACTGTCAGGGAAATATAGGGGATTAATGGGGAGAGGGGAGGTAAGGGGTATGGTGCCAATATGCTCAATGTACAATATATACTTATATGAAAATCTAAAATTCAACTAACAAGAAAAGAAAAGGCAACTTGAAAAAAGTGAGCAGCAGCCCCCTTGCTCACTCCCTCTCCTGTTTGGTCACGTGCCCATCCTGGCATCGCCATCCTGGCATCGCCTGTCCCATAAGAGTGACAGCCAGGCACAGCCAGCCATGGGATTGGGGCGTGTCACTGCACTTGTCTGTTTCCAAGGCCTCAGGACCACAGTGAGGAGAAACACTGCCACTGCGCAGGCTTGGGTGTGTGGACTTGACTTTCAACTGCGTAAAGAGCCTGAGCACTGCTGGTTTTATCCCAAAACGTAGTTGTCATCACCATTACAGAAAAAGACATGGACCTTGTAATTGCAGTCACATTACAGTCCATTTTTAAAAATGATAGGCAACTCTGAGGCCTCTCTCGGCTGAAATGGCCTTGAGTTTGTGAGTTTCTGTTTGTTCCCTCCTCATCTGTGGCTTCTTAGCTGCTCGTCCCTTCTCCAACAAGGGACAGGAATTGCCGAGATGAAAGCTCAAGTGACAGGGGCCAGAAGAGGGAGGGTGGATGGCCAGCCGCCATGCAGGTCAGCAGCCCCACCTCTCCAGACAGATCTGGGAAGATTGTGCCGCCCATGCCCGTGTGTGCAGGAGGGTAATTTATTTTCCAGCATGGTTGGGGGGAGGTGGCTGAGGGTTTCCAAGCTGAACCTGACAGATAATTATGCCAAGACAAATTGTGCCTTGCCTTACCCTCTCCTTGTGCCGCAACCTCCAGATTCCAGGCTGGGAGGGGTGGACAAGTCAGCAGGATGCGCCCAGCAGGAGGGGGAGATGCTGGGTGCACAGACTCATTACTCATGGGAAGCTGGGTGGGGTGGGATGGGGGGGATGATGGATCTGGGGAGAACTGAGGCAGACTCGGGGAAGTACAAGCATGACCTGGATCAGGGAGCAGGATCCTAACGGCCTCCCCTCCCTGGTCCAAAATTGGTTAATTTATGGGAGGCTGGAGCCAAACCGCTCAAGGCAGTGCTGACAAGACACCCCTGGGAGAAGCCATTGGGGCCTAGAGGAGGCAAACCTCCAGGGTTCAGGATCTAGCTGGGGTGGGGGAATGGAGAAGGGACTGATGGGAATTCTAGCTCCACACTGTTTCTTCTCATCTCTCCACACCCACTATTGTGTTTCTTTTTTCCTCTGCCTAGGAAATCCTTTTCTAGGGCACACCTCCTGCCGCCATTTGCAGTGCTGTGGCAGAGATGATGTCCGCCCTCTGCTCATGCCTTCATTTTCCATGTCATCGCGGGGCTTCCCCTCGAGTCTATAAGCCAAAACAAACCCATTCCTCCTGTGTTAAAAAATAAATCTTTTCTAAAACAGCCAGACTTGGTGGCACACGCCCTTAGTCCCAGCACTCAGGAGGCAGAGGTAGGAGGATTACTATGAGTTCGAGGCTAGCCTGAGACTACATAGTAAATTTTAGGTCAGCCTGGGCGAGAGCAAGACCCTATCTTGAAGATACCTAAACAAAACAGCCAAAACAAAACAAACAATCAAACCAACAATAAAAACCTTTTCTATTTCCTGACAGATTGCTTTTAATATTTTCTGGCAAAAACCTAGAAGACAGTGTGAGATCCAAGAAGGGACTGAGTGTGGAAGCCGCCCACTGCTTGCTGAAGTCTCCATGTATTTTTGTCCCAGTTCAAGGAACTGTACCAGAGAGACAGAGTAAGGTAATAGAAACAGTTTATTAAGGAATAGAAAAAGGCTGGGAAGATGGGTCAGAGGTTAAAAGCACTTGCTTGCACAGCCTGATGGTCTGGGTTCAGTTCCCCTCTCCAGCTCTCAGAAAATTTAAAAAATATTTTACTTATTTATTTGCAAGCAGAGAGAAAGAGACAGAGAGAGAACGGGCACACCAGGGCCACTGCAAACGAACTCCAGATGCATGTGCCACTTTCTGCATCTGGCTTTATATGGGCACTGGGGAATCGATCTCATGCCGTTAGATTTTGCAGGCGAACACCTTGCCACTGAGCCATCTCTCCAGCCCCAGAGTTTAATTTTAAGTCCTCCTACAGCTGAAGGAGAATCACAACATCCTCACTGATAAATGGGGAGGGGGATAAAAAGTCACTGTTGTTCTGGAAGGGTCTTCATCCAGTGTTTCTTTGAGCATGTGTGTTGAGCCCCAACAGAGCCTTTGCCTTTGGTATGACACAGTTCAGTTTCTTTTTTCTTTTTTGGTTTTTCGAGGTAGGGTCTCGCGCTAGCCCAGGCTGACCTGGAATTCACTATGTTGTCTCAGGCTGGTCTTGAACTCATGGCGATCCTCCTACCTCTGCCTCCCGAGTGCGCCCGGCTCACAGTTCAGTTTCTATCATGGAAGAAAAGAGCCGAATATTCGAGTGTCCTCTGGGAGAGACCAACGCAGAAATGACTAATGTCTTCACTGAGGGGTCAGGACAGCATCAAAGAGAAGATGTGTGGTCAACACTTATCTCTTGGGCCATCTTTTGCACAGATTTTTTGACGTCCTTGGGGCAGGATGGAACGATAGGGGAAATTTTGGAGTCCTTTACTCGGGAGTCTGGTTGAAGCCTCTCACCAGCAGAGAAGCAAGAATTCCAGCAGAGTTAATAACTGCTTAAAGACATTTCTCTCTTTCTATCTATAAACCTACAATTTAGCAGGAATCTCACCCCAAGCCTCACTTACCATCAAAGCCAGACCCAAGGCCCTTGTGCAAACCTAGAGGCTCCTGGTTTTGTCTTACTAATTGTGTCTGGAGCCACCCCATAATCTCAATTAACACAGAGGGAAACAGAGATAGAAGAAGGGAGAGTCTCCTGGGAGCCCATTGGATGAGATTCCAAAAGGTTCTAAAATTCCTACAGTCACAACCAGGACACTTGAAGAGTGACTCTCTCTGTTAGAGGAACCCACACCCCTGTTCTCTTTCTGAGCACCCCTTCTTTCTACTAGATGACGTGTTTAATTATGCCTGCTTTAAAATATCTTTAGTAAAATCTCCAACTCTGTTTCATGCGGATTTTCCTGGAATTCTTTCCCGTATCAAAGCCCCCAATCCTGGGATCAGCCTGAATTGAGGTTCCTAAAAGATAAGAGAGAGAGTGGGTTTGAGCTCTGGGAGGGATTGGATCTCAATAATGCTGTGTGAGAGAGACTAAGCTCTGGGCTCAGAACTCTTCGACACCGAGAAGGAAAAGGTGTGAAGGATTTCTCAGGAGAGCAAAGGCTGAGAGAGGAGAGTGGAAATATCTCAAGCAGAGGCTTGGCTCAAGTCCATTTATATGAACGAGACATCCCATTGCCAAGTCCAAATATAGATGAAGGTTCTTGATGGGTGGTTGAGCCCAGGAGGCATCCATGTTTCTTCGGTCCAGTGCCTTGCTGACCACCTACCAAACAAAGCTCCCTTGTTCCCGATCAGTAGGTGGAGGGAGCCATGTCTCAGACCCCTGTCTGCTGACAAGGACAGGTTGCATTGTAGTTTCATGCCCGCTCTGTCCTCTGGGCTCCCAAGGTACACAAACAACCATTTCTGTCCCCACAGCCTCAACATGGGCCCCTGTCTCAGTCAAATTCCTTGTGGTTGTACCTGCCTCCTCACTGGACCCCTGGGTGGGCCCCAAAGGCAGACAGCCCCTTCCTTCCCCAGCCCTCCCTGCCCTGCGATGGCCCAGAGCAGGCCCATGACTGTCTCCCCTGCTGTCCATCTCCATCTGGCTCTGTCCCTTCTCTAGTCCGTTCACCTCAACTTGGCTTCCGCTCCCCATCTTTCTCTCGAAGGTCCCCTTGTTCCTCTGCTTTCTCTCATAAGGTCTAGAACTCAGGAAAGATCCCCCTGTGCGGCCCCATTGATTGTCCTCCCTGCTCCTGAACTACTCAGGCTCCTGTGCTTCTCGGCCTTTCCATGGCTCCTGCTTCCTTCCCCATGGCTGAGGGGTGAGCTCTGGAAGATAGTCCCAAGGCCCATGTGCCTCAGCTCAGCACCACCTCACTCCTGTAGAGTCTCCCACCCACACTCCCATCGAGACACACCCCGATGTCACAGTGTGTAAACACACACAAACACACACCTAATTCACGGGTCTCCCAGTCTTTCAGTAAGAAGCCATTTTTCTCCTCCTTAGAAAGGTCAAGGGTTGCCTTAAGAATGACCCCAAATTCTTTGGAAGACGCCTTCATCAATGGAAACTCAGCAAACCACAGGGGATAGGAACTTCAGAGGATAATGATGCAGAACTGGTTAGGCAGTTTATTTAGGGTGTCAGGGCCCCAAAAGTCGTGAACAGTTGATTTTCTTGGCTAACAGGGGGAAATGTCCCTGAGCCCAGTAGGGCCCCTTGTCCTAGAAACCAGTGATGACATGGGAAGCAGACTGACCAACTTATCTTCTCGTCCAGTAATTCCCTGTCTACACGCTTTCCAAGTCCTCATTATACACTTAAACCTAACCAGTACAAGAACCCCCCATCCAAGTCACCATGCAGATTACCTGCTTGGGCCCCTTCCCAACTTGGGAACTTCCTACTTTCATTCCTAAAATAAGTCTTGCTTGATACTATCCCATTTGGGGGGCCCCGTCTGCTATACAGGAACTCTGATTTCTTTCCTTCTCTTATACTCTATAATAAAACCTTTCTAAACCTTATCCTCAGGGTTAGGGAGATGGCTCATTACTTAAAGGCACTTGTTTGCAAAGCCTGTTGGCCTTGGTTCAATTCCTCAGTACCTACATAAAGTCAGCTGCACAAACCACATAAAGCCAGCTGCACAAAGTGGCACATACATCTGAAGTTCATTTGCAGCAGCAAGAGGCCCTGGAGTGTTCATTTCCTCTCTCTCTCTCCTCAAAAAAAGTAAATAAATTAATTAAACCTCCCCCTCTATGGTTCATGGAGTTTATTCTAAAGTTCACAAGAACCTGGAGGCCACTGACTCAGTGGAAGTTTGGATGACTGTGAGCATCCGGGCACCCTAACTCCTGACCAAGAACCAAGAAGGCTCCATGGTTCTAAAAGCCACTCTAAGGTCCCACACCAACAAGATATTAGGAGAATATCCAGCAAGGAAGGCCCAGGTGTTCCAAAGCCCGACTTTCAGTCCCTGGTCAAGCTGTGGTCTGGGCATCATTCCTACGTGCCTTCCTCTCTGCCTGTGCAGGTCCTTCTGACTCTGCCTGGCTCTCTCCCACAGCTCCCGGCTCTAAGGTAAGATCCTTCAGCTTCCTCCACCCTGGAGACAGGGCCTCTGGATCTTCTGCAGCCCTGGACCCCTGCTTTCTGGCCATCCTGGCCCCCACCTTCCTTTCCTGTGCCGCACGACACTCCAGCAACTTCCCTTCTCCTGCTCATTTTGCATTTATGTATTTATTATCTGTTCATTTGTTTTGTTTGCTTGGGTTTTGTGTTTGGAGATAGGTCTCTTTCTGTAGCCCAGCCAGAGTGCTGGGAATCTAGATTGCACCAGGCGGCAGCAAGGCTCCTGCTCCTTCCCCTTCCCATTGGCCTCATATCCATATGTCTCCATGGATGCCTCTTTTGGCTTTGGGGCCACAAGTCTTCTGTAAGAAGAGAAAACATCATTATCTTCTAGCCACAGCCCAGAGGCTGAATACAGTGTCTAATAATGAATACAGTGACAATGAATGGATTTTTACGGATAAAACTAGAGCCCTGACTCATCACTCCATAGCAAAATCTTCTCTTTATTTTCTTTAAAAATATTATTTATTTAGTTACTTATTTATTTAGTTATTTATTTGAGAGAAAGAGAGTGAATGGGCACATCAGGGCCTCCTGCCACTGCAAACAACACATGCACCACTTTGTGTATCTGGCTTTATGTGGGGACTGGGGAATCGAACCCAGGCCAGTAGGCTGTAAGCAAGTGCCTCTAACAACTGAGCCATCTCACCAGCCCACCAGGTCCTTTTCTATATCTCCTCCCTGCAAGTCCTACTCTCCCCTAAGATACTTTACAGGGGTGAGGGATTTGGGGTGAAAGCTCCCAGAAGAACTTAAGCACCTGTGTGCAGAAAGAGGTCACTGAAGAGATCAAAAGATATGTATGGAGCCTGTCTGTGCCTGCAAAGAGCCTCAGCCTGCTGAGGGATCCATGCACGTAATCAATGAACTCCATAGTTCAGATTCCCCATTCCAGGTGGGGCACATCTGTATTAACGATTGTGCATCAGTAACTGACTGGTGAGTACTTCTGGGACTGTGGAGAGTTGGAATGTTGCAGGTCCTGAGACAAACGATCTGGAGCCGTCTTTGCCCCCTGAATTCATCACCCACATCTGTGTTTGATTTGACCTCTCTGGAATACACTTAGCTCTAGCTCCCGCCAACACAAAGACTAGGGAATGACGTCAGATAGTGTCTGAGCCTATAGCAGAGACTCCCACCCTTGGCTGTAACCTGCCTCCTTGACGTTTCCATCAGTGTCCTTTGAAAGTGATGCTCATTTGTTCTATAACCATAAAAACTTCACGGAACTGTTACTCCATTGGCACAGGGTATTTGAGGTCATCTGTATCAATGTTCCTGGACCATGGTCACTCCTGCTTGGCTTTAGAATGAACTCATTCCTTTTCAGATGTGAGTCATGTTTTGGTTAAGTGTGCAGAAAGGGGCGACCACAGCTACTAGGGAGATAAGCCACTGGTCTGTTACCTGGGTGCAGGGATGGGTGCAAACCAGGAGCTGTCAGTCAACACAGGGGCAGGTGGCAAGGAAATCCAGAGAAACAAAGCCCAATACAGCTTTTGTAGAATGACCATGAGTGAGGAGAAAAGATGGATGGGTAGGGCTGGGGAGATGCTCAGAGGATCCAGCATCTGCTATGAAACTCAGCACCTGTTGTAGTCAATCTTCTCTGTTGCTGCACAGAAAGAACCCAAGCAAAAGCAGCTTGTGGAGGAATGGGCTTATTAGGCTTACGGACTCGAGGGGAGATTCCATCCTGGCAGGGAAAATGACGGCATGAGCAGAGGGGTGGACATCGCCTCCACCACAGCACTGCAAACAGTGGCAGGAAGGTGTGCCAAACACTGACAAGGGGAAGCTGGCTTATAACCCCCATAAGCCCAGCCCCCAACAACACAGCTCCAATGAGGTTGTCAAACCCAAACTGCCATCAGCTGGGGATTGATCATTTAGAACACATTCATTCGTTTGTGGGGGACACCTGGATCAAACCATGACAGCACCTGAGCTCAGATTCCAGACTCCAAGTAAAAACTGGAAGCCCTAGGCAGGGCGTGGTAGAACACGCCTGTAATCCCAGCACTTGGGAGACCTAGGTAGAAGGATCACCGTGAGTTCAAGGCCAGCTCGAGACTACAGAGTGAATTCCAGGCCAGTCTAGGCTAGAGTGAGACCCTACCACAAACAAACAAATAAATAAAAGCTGGAAGCCATAGAGGGTGTCCGTAATTTGAACACGCCTACAGCCAGAGGGGAGGTGGAGACAGGGCAATTTCCTGAAAGCTGGAGAATGGAGCAGTGAAGAAAAATGAGAGACCTGCCTCAGAATGAGGTGGAGGTCAAGGACCAACTCACAGTTGACCTCTGCCCTCCATATGTGTGCCATGACATATATTCATGTGTACATAATGCACACACACACAATTGACTAAGTAATTTTTTAAAGTGGGCCAGGCTCAGGATATATATTTTTTAAAGGTATATGGACAGAAGACTTTTAAGGAAACTACATTCATTCATTCCAAGGAGATGAGGAAGGTAAAAGACAGCACGGTTCACATCCTAGGAGAAGGAGAGGCGGTTAGGGTGCTGTCCTAAAATCTAGGAAGAGAATCATCCAGAGGTGAGGAGGAGGAAGACATTCATGGAGGTCTTCTGTCCTCTTGCTAACAGGCTAAATTTGATTCCAACCATGACAGGCAGGTATGTGGTGATTGTGGGATTTGCTGTTCAGAAGGAGCCCTTTGGAGGCAGCATCAAGAATAGATAGACAGGAGCTTCTACTATAATCCAGAGGTGAGTAAGGAAAGCTGGAAACAGGCAGCAGAGAGAGAGAGAGAGAGAGAGAGAGAGAGAGAGAGAGAGAGAGAGAGAGAGAGAGGCAACGGTGAGGGAGGGAAAGAGAGAAGACTGGCATCCAAGGGTTTGGATTAATGACTTGGGTGACAGGTTATACTACTCAAAGAAGAAAAGAAAAGGAGGATTATGGGCAAGGAATATATATATATATTGAGGGTCTGTAAGGCTGTGAAAAAGGAAGTGGGTCAGAAGGAAGCTGAGCAGGATGGAGACTGAGGTTTGAAAATCATGCTTGGATCTCGATGTGGGTACCAGGGAGAAATCCTGCAGGATGCCCGTGTTGTAGAAACAGAAGCACGCAGGAGAGGCCCCTGCTGACAAGGAGGTCGGAGGGGTGAGGGAAGTTCTGAGGGGTCAGAACAGCCAAAGAGGAGCTCCGAGGGATGGTCATCACCATGTTGTCAATATTAGATATATTGTATGAGCAAGTCTTGTGATGGTACCATTTCCCTCTGGAGACCCTCTTCACTGAGCTTGCTGAACCAGATCATGGGATAGGGGAGAAGGAAGGATTTTTTTAAAAGGTCATCACTTCATTGGGTATGTCACACCTGTGTCATGATTACTCTTTAAATTATCAGCTCTTTGGTCAACTATGCTGGGTATAAAAACAATGACTGGGAAGGGGGGAGGTAGGGGATCACTGTGAGTTCAAGGCCAGCCTGGGACTACAGAGTGAGTTCTAGGGGTCAGCTTGGGCTAGAGTAAGGCCCTTGAAAAAACAAAACAAGCAAACAAAACCCAATGACCGGCCTCGTGGGAGTTGGGAAGAGCGGCAGAGGTGACAGAGTTTGGGGGAAGCACTTAACTTGGCCTGGTGGGGAGCGGCCTTTGAGCAGATAACTGGTGTTTTGTCTTTAAGCAAGAGTGAGCCGAGTCTGGCTTTTTCTAAGATGATCAAGGGGACCAGAGAGGGTCCACTGAGTCAGTGGCAAGCCCCACGATGAAAGTGCACTGTGGAGGGAAGGCTTAACATGCTTAGAACACAAATTATAAACTTATTGAACAAATTCTGAGACTGCTTTGCTTTTTGTAACTCAATGACACAGTTCACAAGTGTGAACTTTGCAAACGATAACCTGGTGGGACACACTTGATTCTTGACACTGGTTTGCAAGGAACATTCCAGATACGAAGCTGTGTGATCAGGGCTGAGGTACGGCTCAGCGGTAGAGCAATCTCATCTTTCAAAACTCCTTTCTGGGCCTCTAACATTTGCAAGCAAGTGCCGTTGACCACAGAGCCAAACCTCCAGTCCCTCCTCTAACTTTTAACCTCCTGATATTTTAAAGCCCTGGCTGTGCTTCCCAGCTGAGGTTCAGATACACATCGATCGGATCTGGACCACCTACCAATGGGCCTACATTTTGAATATGACGCCTTTTCTTCTCACTCTTCCCAAATCCCAGTGGCTTTCCATCTGCACTGAGGTTTCATTCTGTTTGTTTGTTTTTCCAGGTAGACTCTCTCTCTAGCCCAGGCTGACCTGGAATTCACTCTGTAGTCCCAGGCTGGCCTCAAACTCACAGTGATCCTCCTACCTTTGCCTCCTGAATGCTGGGATGAAAGGTGTGTGCCACCACACGCAGTGAGGTTTCATTTTTGTTTTTAACTTCCATGGATATTTCTAGAAGAGGGACCTATGTCCTGAGGTGGGTGGGTATCTGTGCTCCCATTAGACAAGAACTGTTTCTTGAGCAATGAGGTCTGTTGTTTTTTTTTTTCTTTCCCTACCCTGCTGAGGATCTGACCTTTCAAAAGAGTATCTGGGATTTCAGCTCCAGGGCCAAAGAAACAGGCATCCAGAAAATTGTTTTAGTAAGTGAGGAGACTGTTAATAGCCCTTTAAGTTATTAGGAGAGCGCTTGGAGCCTGGGGGCTGAGTTTTCCTCCTAGTTCACACTCACTGGGCTGTGAGAGAGGGTGGAGGGTAAGGTTCCCCGGAAACTCTAACCTCACACCCCCGGGATTCTGAAATTTGTCTGCAATCATGTGTATGAAAGTGCCCTGCCAATATCCTGATTAAAGGCAGCTTCAACCGTGCTGTGGATCCCTGTGCTCAGCATCCTCAAGCCTCTGGTGGAGGGAAGTCCCCATGACAAACTGTCATGGTGATCAAAAGACTCAGAAAGTTCCAGCAGTTTGTCCAAGGTCACCTGGCTAGTAAATGGCACTCACCCTAGATTCTCAAACTGGATTCTAGAGCCAGAGAGAGCACAGATCTCCACTGTGAGGTCAGGAGGATCTGGTCGCTGTAAGGCTCACAGGCTGTTAAGAACAATGCTGGGAAGGCTCCCACAGAGACACCACACAGAGCCTCGGCCATGGCAGCTGGCAGGGCCACAGATGAGCCCTGGGTGTGGGAAGTCCTTGTCCATCTTCTGCAGGCTTTTGGCTGATCTCCCCCGTGGAGAGGAGGGCAGCTGGGATCCTGGTGGTGAAGAGACCGCTATTCCTTCCAGAGGAGGAGCCAGAGACAATGGCTGGAACCAGAATCCTCCAGGGTGTGTGTTGTGGTCAGCTGTCTTGTTGCTGCATGGAAAAGCAGCTTGTGGAAGAATGGGTTTACTTTGGCTTACAGACTCGAGGGGAAGCTCCATGATGGCAGGGAAAATGATGGCATGAGCAGAGGGTGGACATCACCTCCGCCACAGCACTGCAAACAAAGGCAGGAAGGTGTGCCAAACACTGGCATGGGAAGCCAGTTATAACCCCTATAAGCCCGCCCCCAACAACACACCTCCAAGGTTCCAATTCCAAAACTGCCATCAGCTGGGGATCGAGCATTCAGATCCCATTCGTTTGTGGGGGGACACCTGGATCAAAGCATTAGAGGTAGAAGGGAGAACTCTCCCTCAGACGCACGCAGGGGATGGCAGGGGGACACTGAAGTCCCTACCGTGTTTGGGACTCAGCAGAAAGGTATAACAAGCAGGTAGGATGTCATGAAGCAGATCATCATGGGAGAAATGGCTTGAAGAACCAGGAACATATATGACCACAGTGTTTCAGTATCCAAAAGGCCACTTGTTAAGGAAGGGGCCCACCTAGACCACACTGTCCTGAAGACAGAGCGACAGCCATTGTGACAATTGCAGGCATGTGGACTCCTGCTCAGTAGAAAGAAGAAATAGCTTTCAGTGAATCTTACCAAAATAATGAAGGAAAAAAAAAAAACCCTTTTACTGTATTTTTAAAATATTTTTATTTATTTATTTTTTAACAAGTAGAAATTTTGCACGTACAATTCATGTGTTGGTACCACCGTTTCTCTCCTCCCTGCCCCCATTCTACTGAGGGTTCGTTAGTGGGATTGCTGGAATGTTCCAGGGAATGGAGGGCTATGGGTTGTGCAAGCAGCAGACAGTGTGTGGGGGGGGAGGGAGGCAATGGATAGTCCCTCCTAAAATATTTTTATTTATTTGCAAGGAGAGAGAGAAAGAGAGAGAGAGAGAGAGAGTCTACCTCCCACCATTTCCCTTTAGTTTCATGAAAGCGAGTTCTTTGTTTTCTCTCTGTTATTCCAGGTCTAGAATTGCATGTGATAAATGTTCAATAAATATCTTAGGCACGAATGGCAAAAATGATTTTTTTTTTTTTAGCTATGAAAAAACGAAGATACTAAGAGGTCAAAGGACTTCCTCAAAGGCACAGAGCCTGAGCTTAGGAAAGCCCAAATATTCCAAAGTGCACACTCCATCAAAAGCCACCTGCAGTGTGTTCCCCTCATGGTCTTGAAGCAGAGCCCCTTGGACTCTGAGGTCCACCATTGGGCCCAGTGGCCCCAGAGGGTCTGCAGTCTCTGAGGCTGTTCTCTTCTGACAGGCAGCATTTTAGAGAGGGAATCATGTGGGCTTTGAGAAAAACCAGGTTTTGGTCTGTGCTAGGAAGTGTTGATAGAATACTGTTTGAAACGAGGTCTTAACCAGTGTGTCTTCTGGGGGAGAAAGAACATTAATGTGAGCTTCAAAATATGAAATATTCCCCTGTTTGCGAGTAAACGCAGAATGTTTGCATAGCAATCACCAGGAGAGAGTGCTCGGTGGAGAGGAACAGAAAGAAAAGCACTCGCTCGGCTAGATCCCATCCCGGGAGCTGCAGCTCGCTCTCCCCAGGAGGTGGTCTCTGTGCAGCTAATTGCAGGAGCACAGGAAATGGGAGAGCGCTGATGAACATTCTCTCTCCCCCCTCAAGTTCCTGCTGGCAGAGAGCTGCTCTTTGAGGTTCAGAACGCCAGGGGCTGCCAAGATGGGCACATTCTCCATCAGGTCAAGGCTAGGGGCCAGAGGGATGACGTGTGGCATGGGACAATGCTCTGGAGGGTGAGGGAAGGAGTGAGCCACTACATCATTAACACCATTATTAATTAACAAGTCTAAATAACCAGTTCACACTTGACTAGCATCTAGCAGTTTACAAAAGGCTTTTGTACCACTCAGCTCACTAAGCGTTCACAGCATTTTACGGATGTTACGTTTGAACAAGCTAGCTCAGAAAGGTATGACCTTGACCTGCCATGCGCCACCCAATTACATGGGGCATTCCTGGGATTTTAGCCAAAACTTTCACATTCCAAAATCCATACTGCTTTTAACCCCGGGCAGTTGTTGACATCTTTCCTGATGTCTCCAAGGAAAAGGACAGAAGTTGGAAAGGGACAGATGCCTATTGTGTATCCCATTTCGTATGACAAGAACTGGCATTGGACAGAGGTGTCAGGTGTTAGTTAATACTAAACACTTCCTGCAGAACAGGGACTATTCAGTCTATTCCCCAGAGATGTAATTTTCCCAAGAAACAAACGGTGAGGGTAACACTGTCAGTCAGGATGGAATACAGTGGATTGCAGGAACAAATGACAGCAGAACTTCCTATCTGGGGAGTAGGGATGTAGCACCTGTTCACCTCCAGTTCAATATCTTAGCAAAACAAAGATTACTTTCTACCTCGGCTTCCAGGTTTTATCATGATTTGACAAGGGGACTCTGCTTCACAGTGTCTCAGGGACCCAGGCAGAGACCAGCACAAAACTGTACTATCTGGAATTGAAACACTCAGAACCTGTTTGTTTGTTTGCAAGCAGAGAGAGAGAGAGAGAGAGAGAGAGAGAGAGAGAGAGAGAGAGAGAGAGAGAGAGAGAGAGAATATGGGTGTGCCAGGGCTTCTAGCTGCTTCAAACAAACTCCAGATGCACGTGCCACTTTGTGCATTTGGCATTACGTGGGCACTGGGGAACCAAACCTGGGTTGTTGCCACTGAGCCATCTCTACAGCCCAGAAGCTGTTATTTTTTATTCTTTTTGTTCTACAAAGCACTAACTCTTCCCTTGGGCCCACAAGCTAACTGTAAACACAGGATAAAGTCAATTAGCATCTCTGCTTTCATTTTGTGTCCTCTGTCTCCCTTTAAGTTGGGTCACCTGCTCACCTCTGTAGGTTAATCACTCAAGGAGTGTCTGTCTATCTCATTCCCTTCAAGATGGAAGGCCCAGGGAGAAGTCATTCTCCTGAAATTAAAGTCACCTTGCATTCCAGGCACAGCAGAACCTTCCAGGACAGATAGCCCCTACTCTCACCAGGTGAGGGCAGTTGTAACCCATGATGGTAAAGGCTGCAACCTGGAACAGGAGCAGCCACCTTCTGAGAATGAGCTGATTGGTTCTCTCAAGTATCGACCAAGGAAGGACTTCTCCAGACAAACTTGCAGAATCAGAACGGAGACAACAATCACTCTGACCATACCAAAGCTTAAGGGTAACAGGGCCCCCAGAAGTCAAACTGAGGGAGATTTTTGAGCCCATCTGGGCAGAATCTGGGTCATTCTATGATGCTAGAGTTCAGAAAAATCAGAAGGGTCTAGCCTTACCTCTTTCTGCCTAAAGGAGTTCCCTCCCTAGATTTCCTTTCCTTGAATCTGAGTCCCTTCCTAATCTTTCTCCCATGAGGAATTTCCTGTCCTATAAAAGACCTAGATTAGAGTCACAGGCAGATTCCCCACTCGGGATCGCTCCTGTTTTATAGAAGCTTTGTATTCCTTCCTTCTCTTAAGTTCTAAGACCCCAATCTGGATCTCTAGGTGGGATTTTTCCTTTCCTTGAACCTCCTCTTGGCCAAGAGCTCTGCATTCCTTCCTTAAGTTCTATCTATAATTTAATAAGACCTTTCAAAACTTCACCTCAATGGTCTGTGGATTTCATTCTTTTTTAAATGTTTATTCATTTGTAAGCAGAGAGAGATAAAAGAGGGACAGACAGGAAGAATGGTCATGTGTCACCTTGTACATCTGGCTTCACTAGGGAATTGAACCCAGGTCATTAGGCTTTGCTTGCAAGAGCCATCTCTCCGGCCCAGATTTCATTCTTTGAATTCGTCAGACAAGAACCTGGAGGCCTTGGTGGCTGACTCAACAGAAGTTCTGTGTGACTGTGACAGTCCAGCACCCCAACTCCTGAGTTAAAGCCCAATCAAGAGCTCAGAAAGGCTCCGTCGCTCTCAAAGACACCCCAAATTCCTATATCACCTTGATCAGGACTGCTTAGGCATACTTCTTCCCACCTCACCCCAGTTCTTCCATAACCTAAATGTCATGCTACTATCCCAAGGATGACCTTTGGGTCATAAAACCCCTTGTTCCTTTTTCCAGTGGGGTCGCACTGAGTAAATCTCCTTTGTCCACTTAACATCACTGGTTCCGTTAGTTGGCATATGGGGATGTGTGGCCAGGCCTGGCTTCTTGGGCCTGTTATGAGCCTAGGCTTTTGCCCTAAAACCTCTAGAAACAGAATCAATGCAGGGAAAGAGAAAACTGGAGACCTTGCATTGGCAACTCAACACTGTGGTCTGGTCAGGAGGCCATTGCCCTGCGGCCAGGGACTCAGCAGGAGAAAACCCAAGCCTGGGGACACACTGGTCACACCCAGTTGTCAGGGGTGAAAGCTTTTGGGGGCCTTTGGAGGCACACCCTGGCTTAGTCTTGGATGGCACCTGACAGCCTGCCAAGAGGGGCTTGGCTTAATGAGTTTCAGGAGGTAGTCCTGATTAGGCTATTTGCACGTCATGCTCACAGGTTCTTGTCATAGACCAATAAATAGCTCCCTGATTGGCAAGGAGCTCTATATATATTCTGTAGCATATCTGCAAGAGAGAGATGAAGAGATATGAGCAATGAGGTAACAGGTATGGGGTATGAGCAATGAGATCTGAGAGAGCAATAAAGAATGTGCATTCTTCCACCCATATGCGGTGTGTATGTGTGTTTGCGTGTGTGTTTTTTTATCATTGCCCCCGTGGGTGGTGGGCAGTGACATTCAGTGACTTGGCCTGACCAAAGCCTTCGCTCTTCATCACCAGTTCACATCAGCCAGCCTGACTCCTCAGGTGGAATATCCTTGGCTGTTGTTTCCTCATTCTTCCTTCCCTGAACCCCTGGATTCTCCCAGCACACCCTGAGCCATTCTAATGGGCGATGGGGATGCTAAGTAGCACACGGCCTCTGCCTCCAACCGTCCTTCATTTAAGAAGGCTATGGAGATATCTTGATCAAGAATGTGCTCATGTGTCAAGCATAAAACACTGTGGCCAAAGCAGAAGGTATAAATGAGTAGAGACCACCTTGGGACTTCCCAGGGAGGAGAAAAGGTGAGGAATGAGTCAAGGCTTCGGCCTGGAGCCGGGCTCCAAATGAGAAAGTGAAGGGTCATGGACTGACCAGGCGAGAAATGAGCTGGGGGAAACAGAAGAGGCAGGAAAGTGCAGGGCCCGATGGGATGGCTAAGCAGGCACGACCCCTCCCACTTGACTGGCATGCATGAGTCAAGGACTGGAAGATCTGAGTCTTCGGGAGGCTGATGTGAGGTCATATCTTGGAGGACTTTGAACTTCACACTTTAATGTGACAGCACAGAAAGGTATTGTGTGAACCTAGGCCAACGGGCTGAACGCTTCAACTGAAGGAAGTGGCTTTTATTATAAGTTCCTTATGCTTGGTCACGGACACTCATTATTACTTGTCCTCAGACTATAGGTAACTTACAGAACTGAAGCTCTTCAAGCAGGATGAGACCTAATCAACAGGGACAAATGTGGCCTGTTGGCTTTCCTGTGGCAAAGGAGAATATCTTGGGTCCCTAGACATAGCTTTGTCTCATAGTATGTGCTGGACTTATGCTCCTGGGGTGCAAAGTTGCCCAACATGTGTCCTAATGGACACACAGCAAAACACAGCCCAGGAAGCATGCCACCCTATACTACTCACTTGGCCTAACAAAAATGACCTGCGTCTCCAGGTCGAATAACCCTGCATCCTCTCCTGCCTCCCTTCAGCTTGGTTTGCTTTAAAAACCTATCCCAGTGCAACTTACCTGGCTGTGGTCACTGATCACCCAGCACCTGGGCCTTCCATTTCCATCCAGGTTATATTCACGCTACAGGTCCTGGTCACATGTCTCCCAACTCCAGCCCCAACGGCTCCTGCGCTCTCATGGGCTGCTGCGGCTCCCAACCTGTAACCTCCAACAGTTTTGGAACTGGTTCACATTATTTCTCTTTCACCTCCCACGCCCTGGACTCCAGCTGTGACCCTGTGCCAGCTCCTGTGGAATGGCCATGACTTTGCTTGGTCATTAAGTGGATGAGAACAACAATAAACCCTTGCATTTCTCCAGTGATGGATAGCTTCAAAATCATTATCTGGAAACAATTCTAGGAACCCTCCAACACTCCTGTGAAATGAGCAATGTGAGACCCCAGCACGCTCAACTAAACAGAGAATGGAGGATTTCTTGGCAGGGTGCTAGTGTGCGCCACCACACCGCTGGTTCCTGCATTGTTTCACTACAAATTCTTTCTTCCCAAACCACAGCGTTTAATCAACAAAACCGACCCAGCCGCACACCCACTGCCAACTCCCGTGGGATTTAGATAACGGATTCAAAGCATCCTCCCTTCCCATCCGAGTCAGACTTGGCACAGAGCTCCTACCTGTTTGTCCTAGATCCATGTGTACCGCCAGTACACACTGTCAAGCCCCAAACTGATGAAGAAAATGTTTGCAATCTTAATCTGTAACTTTCACCCCCAAACCTGGACCATTTCACCCCCCAAACCAGACAGGCTTTCAAGCAACTAGCTGCTCATGTATTAAATGACACACAACATGGTACTTTTTAAAACATTTATATTTATATATATAAAAAATTAAATATATAATATATAGTGTGTTTGAGACTAAAAATATAGTACATAATATTAAAAAAAAAGGAAAAAAAGTCAGAATAGGAAAAGGTGTGGACACAGATACACACTGCTAAAATCTACGATGGTTTGTACTAACAAAAATAGCGTTGTTTTCTTCTCTCAGTTGTCATCCTGGATCCATTTCTTACTCGGATTTGGGCTAGAAGTAGACTGGAACCCCAAGAATGGCTGCGGTAGAGAGACAGCCCAGAGGCCTGCCCCGCCTCTGATGGGTGAACAGAGGCGCAGTCCTGTTCACTCTCTGAGGAGCCTCTGGTAAGCTTGACTGGGTCAGTGAACTGACTGCTCTCTCCCCAGAGTCCTGCGTCCCCAGGGGAGGCCTCTGAAGAGCTCTGGGCACCAGGCTAATGGCCCAGCCTATCAACTTGCAAAGACCAGTGGTCAGGGCTAACAGAAAGCCAGGTCAGATGGACAGTAGACAGGTAGGAATAAGAGAGGGCTCTGTGCAATGGAGTTACTGTTTCTAGGGGGAGGCTCGTACCAGAACTACAGGGTGGCCCCGGGGCTTCCTCACAGTGATGTGGAGAATGAGAATCCACTCCCATCTCCCAAATTCAGAATCCCCCAGGCCACACACAGGTAGAGTGCCAGGACCAAGTTGTCAGGGGTGAGCCAGTGCCACTCAGAAAGAGTCTGGTCTTGAGGAGGAGCAATACCATGGGGAGAAGGGGATTGAAGAAAGGAAGGAGAGACAGAGAAAAGGGAATGAGAAGCTTAGATGACAGTTTCTTAGCATTTTCACAAAAACGAATGCCTCTCCAATCAATGATGTCGTTAGGTCTGTGGGCTGGGCTCAAGGTCAGGAGTACCCCTGCTTCTGGACCACAACTCCCTGGCATACAGAATGGCCTCCCTGCCCAGAAATGAGATGGTACAGAAGCCAGGGTTTCTGAGCCTGCAGTGGCATTGGGCAGTTCTGGAGCTCAGTGGCAAGGACAGAACTGTCCACACAGCAGGATGACTCAGTACCCTGTACTGAGTACATGTCATGTCTCCAAGTGGGCTCTTGGCTTTAATGTGTTCCTTCAAATACCAAGAGCCTAATGTTGCTATGTGCATGGATCAAGTTGATAGGGAGGCCATCTAATTCTATTCTGAAGAGCAGAAGGCTTGGGGCACACGGCAGAGCAAGCACAGGTTAGCCCAGCATGGAGGTAAGGCATCCCCCTCCAATGTGCTCCATCCCACAGGGCAGAGACCACGAGAAGAGAGCTGCCGGAATGAGAACAGCATAGCACTTACAGACAGGGTAGTCGAGCTAATCTTTTTCATTCCAAGCCAGACATCTGTGAGAGGTTAGTATGGCTCCCACCCTGGCTATTTTGCTTCATGCAAACTCTGTGGGTTAGACTTCGAGGGACCCAGGACTTGGAATATAGGCTGGGCCTTCCTCAGAGACCATGGCTCAGCCAATCTCAAGAACCTCGTGCGTTCATAGTGAGCTCATGTGAAAACTGCTACACCCCTTTCCTCTCCCAGCCCCTCTTCCGATCTGCTCCCTCGGAGAGAGGTCAGCAGCGTTCACTCCTGCTGGCTCAAGACCCTGGGGACCGCAGGCTTCACCTTACTTGGTAAGCAGGGCAAGCTGTCCTGGGGCCAGATGAATGTTCCTGAGGACAAGACAGAGGATAACTGCTTTCATCTCCCCCACAAAAGTAGGTGCCTACGATCTGGGCCCATGGAAAAGAACACTCACCATGCCCTGCCACGACCACAATCCTGATACAGGTGGGGAACCACACAGATCACATTTCACTCCGGTTTCAGGACAGGGTGACATGATCAAGAAGTTCATGGTGAAAGCATCTCTCAACAGGAGAGAGTTCCCCATCCCCCATACATATACTTCCTTCCCAGCTCTCACCCTGAATGATGGCTGCTCCCGACTTCTAGTCATGGTTGGGCAACCCCACACCCTGCCTCATCAAATGAACTCACAGCAAGAAGTAAGCAGAGAGGTTAGGCCAAGGTCACTCAGCCAATGGCAGCTGTAAAGCTGGCTCCTGGATCTCCAGACCCTAAGTCCTACTGAAGCAATCACACATCACAAATGATTCGAGTCACCAAATACTGGCTACCACATGCTGGGGGACTTCAGCCTGACAGAGAGAGGGGCAAGCAGCTCCACTGGCCTCCAGCAGACTACTTAGGTGGCAGATATGTCCCCTATTCCACGATGCTTGTTACCCAAAGTTCTCCTGCAGTGCTAGCTGAGTTAGACCTTGGCACTGAGTCTCGTCATTGCCGTGTTTGAGACTTTCTCAAATCGAAGGAGGAAATAAAGAGAATCTGGCCAAATCCAAAACATGATGATTTTTTTTTTGGGGGGGGGATATTCCTGCTTAAGAAGCCACTATATTTAAAGGGTATGCATGACCCATGGCATCTGGTGTCAATGAAAATTAAGTCTTTCATGAATTCATTATATGCACAGGAACCTACAGGTATGTGACCCGGACTGGGATATAATTACAAGTCTGTCAGTTGCTCATGTAGGACCCACAAGGTAGAGAATGTACTGGGTGGAGAGGAGGAAGTAGAGCCTGCCTGGCTGCTAGGATGGACCTGGAGCCACTAGCTTCCTCGGTATTATCTGGTCCTTATCAGCAAGTGGATGGCTGGCAAAGTCACCCCACAGGACCACTGCTGATGACGGCAAGACTATGATGGGTGACCACCAAGGAAAGGCAAGGAACATTCTGGAAACTGGGCCAGAGCCCTCACCCATCATGTGGACCTCAGGGAGGAGATGAGTGGAGACTCCAGACAGGGTCAGGGCAGGGGTGGAGGTTCTCTTTGGTAAGAAAGTGGCAGCGGGGAAGTATGGGCATGGAATGGGTAGGGGCTGTGTGCGTTCTGCTTGGAAGAGAAAACGTGGCGACGAGTGAGTGCCTACAGCATCCTCCGGGCTAAGGTCTCCATCTGCATCAGCCAGTGTTCCACTGCAGGCCTATCCCAGACCCCTTTCTCATCTTTCCTCAGATGCTGACAACGGGCAGCCTACCTGAGGCTCGTAAGTACCTGTTCCCTGCCCAACCAGCATCCGAAGCCTAACACTCAAGGCACTAAAAGTAGGAGGAATCTGATTGGTCCAAACAACAACAAAGAGACAACCCAAAACTTGTCTGGAGAGACCATCTCCCAGGCCCCCTGGAAAGTGGTTTCTAACTAGAACGGAGCCAGCCCAGGGTAGAACAGCAGAGCCTGAGAGCCAGGCCCCTCTCTACCTCTCCGAGAGCCCACCTGCAGACAGCCCTCACAACCTGGCTATAAAATGGATTCATAAAGCACTGGGGATGGAAAGGGTAAGACAGTTAGGAGCCAGGGGAAGGTGTCCTTTTCCTTTCTTTCCCCTGGGATTTATGTTTAGGTGGGGGAAACACGTTAGCTTTTTTTGTTTCCCCAAATGAGGTTTTCATCATTTTTGTTGCCTTTGAAAAGTAGCCTGGAACACCCCCCCTACCCCACCCTACCTCCCCAAGTGGAGAGAGAAGGGGACTGAAGTGGCTCCCTCTGGTGTTGGATCTGGAAACTGCCACCCAGTTGTGGCAGTGACTCTTGCTGGCCAATCAGGACCATTCATTCCTTCGCCCCACAGCAAAGCCACATCTGACTGGCTCAGCACCAAGGTGAGAGTGGGCAGCACTTCTGGTGATTTCTGGAGCCAACCCTGCCCATGCTGACAGACAGATAGCCTGATCTCAGCTGAATGAGGGCTGGATTTGAACTCAGCGTCAGGGCTCTTGTCTACAAGAGCTAAAATAAATCCAAGGTCCTGTCTCCAATATCCTGAAGTGGACAAGATGCACCCAGGTCATGAAGGTCAACAAGAGGAGAACTGGGTGGGTAATCTCACATGCCAGCTGCCTGGGCCAAAGCCTGCCTACCCTCGCACACCACCATGTCCACGTACAGGAGGGTGGGACAAAAAAGGAATGCTAAAAAGTAGCCCCTCTGCTTTCCCCAAACTTCACTTTCCCTGTCCCCACACTAGGGGACAGGCAAGAGCATAGGTCAGAAGAGACACATCTTCCCAGAGAAGAGGAAAGAGGGGGCCCAGGCGACCGGGGTATGCAAAGAGCACCATCCTTGGGATGGGGTGTTTCTGGGAGACCCGCTCCCTATTTGCCATGGCAGGAGGAGGAAGGCTGGTTCAAGAAAAGAGCAACGAGCGATGCCCCTGAATGTCAGGGAACAGGGAAAGCCTTCTCCTCTGCCCTGCAGAGATGCCCCAGCCCGCTGCAGCCCTACACGTGAGTCTGCATGCGCTGCTGGAATCGCTGCCCATAGTCTGAGTGCTGGGAGGTGTAGGAGAACCGCGTGGCTGTCGCATACTTGCCGATGGGGTCATATGCCTCGTAGGGGGTCCTCTCCAGGCCAGAGGGTGGGGCCTGGGGGTAGCCTAGTCGGTAGGTAGGATACCCAGATGCTCCGGGGAAGGGGTGAGAGTTGAACTTCTCATAGTTCTCATAGGACAGCTGGCTGGTCGTGTCAGTACCACCAGGAGCTGCAGGGCCCGAGGGAGTGGGCTCTGTGCCATAGTCGGAGGCAGGGGCCCTGCTGTAGGTATTGAGCTGGGCATAGCCACTGGAGTGAGAGAGGCGAGAGGAAGGGCGACCGTCAAAACGGGTAGTGCCAGGGGCCCGGTAGTCAGCATAGAGTACTGCCCTGGAGGACGGGCGGTCTTCGTGGGCACGCACGTTGTAATAGCCATTAGTGGGGTCCTGGGAGGGGAGAAGAGGGTAGGGGGTGAGTTTCCTCCAGGGATATCAGATCCCTGGGTACTGTCCTGTTCCTACCCCATTCTACGTCCTCTGCACCTGCAGACCCGACCACTCCCAGAATGCACTTGTGCCTGGCTCCAGGCCCTTTCTTTCCCCACCTTCATCTCATACTCCTCCCGAGTGTCCATGGTGTCACAGCGCAGGTCCTGCTTCAGATCCACGTCATCCTTAAAGGACTGAAGAAGAGGAGTGTGTGTCAGGAAACATGAGCCCCCCCCCTTAAAAATATTTTATTTATTTGCAAGGAGAGAGAGAGAACGTGGGTGCACCAGGGCCTCTTGCGCTGAAAACAGACTCCAGATGCATGTCCCACCGTATGCACCTGGCTTTATGTGGATACCTTTAACTGCTGAGCCATCTCCCCAGCCCAGGAACCCCCTTTGAATCTCCTCGTCAACCCAATCCCTGTGCCCAGAGGACACCTGCTAGGGGCAATTTCTGGGATCAGGGACAGACTTGTGATCTGATCTGTACTCTCTCCCAGCACAGCACGCATTGGGAGAGGCCAGTGACCTGGCTTCTAGCACTAATTTTGTTGCCAACATGCTGTATGACCTTGGGTGTGTCATTGCTGCTGTCTGGGACTACATCAGGGAACAACTAAAGGTTTCCAGGTCTGATCCAGTGTGAGGGAGGGAAAGGGGAGGCAAAAGGAACTACCCTCCATCCTCCAGTGAGGAGAAACTAGATTGGCATGGATGTGTGTGAGCTCACAGGAGTGTGCGCATGTACAAAAAGGAGAGGTGACAGCGACCATTACAGACCAGATGGGGCCGGTCTGAGGAGTATGACTCAGGCACTAGGTCAAGGAGAAGCGAACCCTCACCGAGTAGATGGCCTTCATGACCCGGGTGGCTGTGGAGACGCTGGCTGTATCTTCCTCCCGGTCAGAATGCATCGTGAGTGGCTCTCGGTTCACTGTCTCCACCTTGATGTCCAGTTTCCTCAGGGTCACATCTTTTCGACCTGTGACAGGGAGATGCTGCTGGCTTCTCCTCCCCAAGTTCAGTGGCCCTCCCACTGGGCTCTGGAGGGGGGCCTTGTGGGAGGGGTGCTGTGGCCTGTACTCACTGCCTTTGCGGCGCCGGTAGAGGAAGAACACCAAGGCGAAGAAGAAGAAGATGAGCAGAATGCCCGAGCCGATGGTGGCACCGGCGATGATGCCCACGGGGAACACCTCTTCCGACGGGAGAAGGGAAAGAACAGAGGTGAATACGGAGCCCACTGAGCTCAGCCATGAGACACCATAGCAGCCCCGGGGTCATTTACCGGCTGGGCTTTGCTGAAGTTACTGTGTGAAGTGTAGGCCCAGATCACACTGGAGAGGAAGGTCAGGACTGAGGCTGTATCGAGATCTGTGCTTCAACCTGATCAGAGTTGAAGTCATAGTGGTGTCCTATCCCTGTCGCTGACTTTCAGCTTGACTCAGAGCTGTCTGTCCCTCGACTGGGCCGATGGCTCATGGGGCTTGGTCCCTCTCCTTCCTGGCCCAGGCTCTTGCTTGAGGCCAGATGTCTCCAAACTCTCATCTGTCTTCTGTGGTCCGACCTCCTCTACCGCCTTCCCCACCTGCACAGCTCCGCCTGCCCCATCGGGACTGTCCATCGGGGTTCCCACAGCCCTCCTTGGTTTCTTCTGCTTCCCTGAGTTGAGAGGGCACCCAAGAACCTGCCTCTGGCCTCCTTTCTCTTCCTGCCAGCCCTCCGTAGATCTAGACCCTGCCTGTGGCTCTTCCTCTGAGATCTACCCTTCCCTGCTCCCCACGCCCACTTTCTGAAGCATCTCACCTAAACCTGATTTGATGCCTTTTCCCCAGTCATTTCCCAAGGGTCTCACAGGTTCTGCATCTCCCTAGTCAATGGCTAGTTCTCAAAACATAAAAAAGCAAGGCCATATCTCCTTCATCCTGCCTGGAGAGACCATGTCTCTTCTACCAAACCAAGGATATTTAAAGAGGTGAGGCTTTTACTAATTTATTCAGCAACTCTAACGTTAAAAAAAAAAAAAAAAAAAAAAAACAATGGGCTTAGTGGTTAAGGTGTTTGCCTGCAACACCTATCGACCCGAGTTCGATTCCCCACGTAAAGCCAGGTGCACAAAGTGGTACATGCATCTGGAGTTTGTTTGCAGAGACTGGAGGCACTGACACACCCATTCTCGCTCTCTGTCTCTCTTCTTTCTCTCTCTGCTTGCAAATAAATCAAACAAACAAACATTCCCATGTAGCCCAATGAGGTAGCTAGAGTTAGCACAGAACATTCAGTTTTTCTCCGAGATCACTTGCTTCCACTCTATAAGTTTTGTCATTGAGCTAAAAGGTTTTTGTGCTTAGGGACTGTGTTGTGTTCACACCTGTCCCTACACAGTCTAGCACCTAAGGATGTTCAACACATGCTCACCAAGGGAACCAATTAACTGAGCACGGAGGTCAGCATCCCCCTTTGAGCCCTGCCCTGCAGAGAGAAGAAGGAACAGAAGAAGCCCCGGTCAGCCAGCATGACCAGTCACCTCGCTCTTCCAGCTGAATGATGGCTGTGCCCGGCCCAAAGCTGTTCCAGGCAGTACAGTTGTAGTGGGTCTGGAAGTCGGCCTCCATGACATTGTTGATGGTGAGTGTGGACAGCACCCCACTGCCCGAGCTGGCTCTCTCCACCGTGTAGCGTTCCAGGGTCCCCACCTCCAGAAAGTTCTCCTTCCATGCCCAGGCCTGAGGTAGAGAAGGTGGGAAGGTGGGAAGGTGGTAAGAAACACATACCCAGGGGACTCCTGATCTACCCTCACCCCAGTATCACCTGAGCTATGTACCCTGTGTCCCCCCTAAGCTGAGCCAACACACCCCCTGAAACAGCCTAAGCCACACAAACTGCCTCAAACCCTTGGCTCTGAATGTCTCCTCCTCAAGAAGGAACTGTGGGTCCCATACATGATGAGGTTCACCTAGAACACTGAGGCTTTCGTCTAAACTCTGAATATCAGGAAGAGGTCCGGAAATCTGCTTCCACGGTGACCCATGTCTATGGATCACATGTCTCATTGATCCCTTGTGGATATATTGATCCAATGACCCAACATTCCAATGTGTGGCCTCCCTTTTCCCTCTCCACTGGGCAATGCTCGGCCTGATTCTTACTTCATACAAGTCTGTCTCCAGCCTTCCTTTCACCAACCACAAGGCCCTGCCTGGCTGTCTCTAGAGCCCCGTCCATGATGTCTTTCTAATGGGCGGGGAGCAGGGGAGTGTTTAGGTTCTCCATCCTGACCTCCCAGACAAGGCCTTCCCGACTGTGTGTCCTCACTGCAGAAGGGAGGCTACGAAAGTGGAACCAACTGATCACTGGCTCCTTTCCAGAGATCGGTCCTCCCAGCTTCGCGAGGAAAGCCCTTTGAGAGCCAAGTCGCCTGCTGTCCAGGCGGCCGTGGTAATGAAGTGTCCCTGGGAAGCCCTGGAGTTAACCAAATGGCCATTAAATGTGATGAGGGGTTTGATGGTTAATGGTCACAGGAGGAATTAATGGCTCATAGTATAGAGGAGAGGAGAAAGCAGGAGTGGTGAAGGGCTGGGGAGAAGGCAGAGAAGCCTCTGAGAGGTAGGAGGAGAAAATGATGAGAGAGGAAGGGGCAGGGTGAAGGGGTAGGAGTGGGGTAGGGGAGAAGAGGAAGGGGCAAAGAAGAGAAGGGGGTCCACTGTGGTCTGACTCCTAGAGGCGGTACTTCTCTCCAGGGAGTCCTGTCAGTGGGGGTTTAGAGATGAAGAGACTGAGATCCAAACCATTATCTGCCCAGGGTCACACAAGTAAGGGAGGTGGTGGAATTTGAAGGACCCAAAAGGGAAACAGGGTAAGCGAGAGGAAGGAGGGGAAGCCCAGAGCAGCAGGGGCGGGCTATCCCAGCACTCACAATGCGGTCCGGGGGTGGGGTGCTCCCGATGAAGCATTCCACCTTACCACCATCACCCCTGACGGCATACTGCACGGCCTCGCTGGAGATAATGGGGGGCCCTGCAAGCAAGAGGATACAGTCAGGCAAGTTAGAAGCTGCAGTGGCTACCCACCAGGCCACAGCCCACTCGGGGGGTGCTCACCGTTCACATAGAGCGGCACCTCGCGCTCGGCCACTCCGATCCGAGGCACAATGGCTCTGCAGGTGTAGGTGCCGGCATCTGCCTGGGTCACTGACTTTAAGAGCAGCTGGTTACTGTTACTCAGAACCTGGGCAGAGAGAGCAGCCTCGGGTGGGGAGCCAGGAGGCCTGGGCCCCTAAGTCCACGATGGCCCCGCATTTGGAGGCATGGGAAAGAAAGCAGGGAGGGCCACAGTGAATTCACAAGAGAAATGGTTCCCAGGTCTGCTAACTGGAGACAGGATGGTACGACAACACACCACCTCTGCTCGAACGAAAGATGAAGGCCAGGAGAATCCGTCCCTTCTCATCATCAACCAGGTAAGACATTTCAATTCTGAACTTCCTCTCTCTGTAATTCTGGCCTCAGCTGTCTATCAACTGTGTATCTCAATCCAATCTGCGTTGCTCTGCCGAAGCTTCCAGGCTTCCCTACCTCTCTATCAATTCGCCAGATCTTTTACAGCCGCAACAGCACCTTGGACCCTTGTCCCTCTTCCTGTGTCCCATGCAAAGGCCAGCAAGAATGGGGCAAGACACTTACCATCCTTCTCCTTTAAACCCCAAAGACCCAGAACTATCCCAGCTTCAATGTGAAAAATAAACCTGACCCTCCCCCTGCTGTTCCATGCTGACCACAATCCCCTGCTCCCGGCACTTGGGACAGGCAGGGAGAGGCTTACCATATTTGAATCCTTCTTGGTCCAGGTGAGAGTGAGAGGAGGATTCCCAACCCAGACACAGGTAAGGGTCACATCAGAGCCAATATCTGTGGTTGTGGGCTTGGGGTCAACTACAATCCGAGGGGCAACTGAAGGAGACAGAAGCAACTGGTTAGGGTCTCAAGCTCCTTGAAGGTCAGCTTCAGCTTGCCTCTCTCCTCCTTCCTCCTGCCTGGCTGTGTCCGTGTTTGCCACCACCCCCACCAGCTTCATGGAACCTTCCCCCTCCACCCAAAGCCCCCTGAAGGCCCATGCTCTCTGCCCTCGTCCTTGCCCTTCCAGCTACTCACAGTGGACATTTACTAAAGTGCTGACGTTGGTGCTCCCCACTTTGTTGTGGACCTCGCAAGACACAGGCTCCGTGAAGAAAGAATAATCGACGTTTGTTTCATAGCGACTCTCATGGGCATCTTCAATCAAGAACCCCCCCTTGGCCCACCTACGGGAGGAGGCAGCACAGAGGTGAGGCCAGAGCTTGAAACCCCCTCAGCTCTGTCCAGGGACACTGGCTTCTTGGGAACCCGCCCCCACCCCACGTTATCTTGAGGGTACCCCCAGTATCACCTGTATCCCAGGATCTCAGGATTGGCCGTGGCCTGACACGTAAAGACTACACGCTCGCCCTCCAGCACCGTCTGAGGCTCAATGGACAGGGTGACTGTAGGAGGGTCTGCAAAGGAAGGGACAGGAAGTCTTTTCTGTCCCTTGAGTCTCTTTCCTTCCCTAGCACATACACTCAGATCTGGAAATCTGGGTTTGCAGAATACCAGTTACCAACCTGGCCTTTTCCACAGAGAGCATCTATGGGGGTGTAGGGGTAGCTAGGCTGACTCACCTCCCAACAATACTGAAGTAAACAAAATGATTCAGTGGATGTAATGAGCCACTATGGCCACTAGGCGACAGTGTGGACCAGCATGGCTCACTGTAAGAGGGTGGGAGCCTCAGCAACTGCTGTCCACACCGAGCCCAGGGATTTAAGTAGCATCTATCAAGTAAGCATACTCCATCCATGCTAGAGGCTCTTATGCCATAACTCACTCAATGCTCACAACTTCAAGAAGCAGGAATAACTACACAGTTTGTTACCTGAAACCCTTGGGACGGGAAGGCCTCCCTCTCTTCCTCCCTCCCCCCAGCAGCATCTGGTACCCGTGAATATATCTCTTGGAAATCAGATGACACTTAGGTTAAATAAATGTGCAAATTTCCATATTACAGCAGTGCCAGTACTCAGAAGCCGAGGACCACAAGTTCAAGGCTAGCCTGGAACTCTGCCTCAAAAATATGAAAGATTATGGAAAACCAGGGTTCAGGATTTATGACCTAATCACTTGGATTGTGAATAAAGGATCCTATGCCTATATTCCTTTACTTGCTACAACTAAATAGAATTAGGAACTGAGACTCAGAGAGATGAACTGTTGTCCAAAGTTAGACCCGCGGTGGTGGTGGGGTGGGGGGGAACCTGCCTGACTCCGCAGTTAATCCCCTGCCCCCAGCTTCTCTGCCCATGGCTCAAACCAGGGAATTCATCCCAGGCTTCTGGAAGAGTCTCATTCTGTTTCTAAAAGACAACCTATGCTTTAGTATCCTCCTCACAGCCTCAGTTTCCCTCCCCAGGACCCCACTCACGATGAACGTCGAGCTCAATGGAAGTCTCTCTGCCACTAGGGATGGCCTCATTCATGCTTCGGCAGGTGAAGACACGCCCGATGTCCAGGTCTGTGGGGTCAATGAGCAGCTGGCTGATGGTGGTCTCCCTCTTCCCATCCTTGAGCAGTTCCTGGGATAAGGCAAGATGTTGTCAAGTTAAAAATCTCCTTCTCTACTGGCAGAACTAACAGTCAGGACTTTAAGTGCCCCTCCCCAACTTCTTCACTTCATTTTAAAGTGATTATTTTACATTTAAGCTATTTAAAAAGAACAGTTTTAGGTTCACGGAAAAATTGAACAGAGTATATATTTTCCTGCCAACCTGTTTCCCTCATTAGGATTATTATCTTATAATAGCATGATAAATTTATTACAAAGATGTCCCCAAACTGGTATCTTATTACTGACTGAAGCCTACAGCTTACACGCAGAGCTTCCCCATGGGATTGAGCTAGAAACCCCTTCTCCTGGCCAGCCCAGGCCCTGGACTCTCTTAGTCTGGACAGGTGCCACTTGGTCAGGGTGTCCAGCAAGTGTTCTAGGCACCACGTAACTGTTTCAGTGGTGAGTCGCTCCTGGGACACAGTAAGCTCCTTAGGAGCAATGGACAGGTTTGCAAGCTCAGAGGTCCCTGAATACTGCCACAGGAACCCTTGAACCATGGTCCATATGACAAACCACCTAAGGGAAACCGAGGAAGGGCTCACTGAGAGAGCCTCACATGCATCGTGAAGGGGAACACAGCAGTACCAGGCTGTGCAACACACACATGCCACTTCCAGGCTCTGAAGTCTTAAGTGACCAGGGCAAGAGGAGAGTGGACCACAAATGCCAAAATATTTTAAAACAAGTAGTCCCAAAGGAGAAAAATAACAGTTTCTGGTGGGAAAAAAGGCTATGCCCTGCTGAGGAGAAATAATCACTTATCCAATAGAGAAACTGACTCCACGCAAGGAACTAAGGGCGGAGCTAAAGCCAGCAGTCTCTCCTGTTGCCCCTGTGTGAGCTGACAGGAGCACCTACTTTACAGAATGGCATAGTGAACCCCAGAACCCAGTTCTCTTCTCTGGGCCTCAATCTACCCAGCTGGGTGATAAAAGGGTTGAAGGAAATGGCTTTGGAAAGGACCTCCTCACACCCGTGTGGACCTGGGGCTTGGCCCAAGAGAAGCCTGGGAAGCAGAAAGAGTCTTACTGTGCTGGCCACAGCACCCTCCTGCTGAGTCCCATCCCGGAACCAGATGATGGTGGCGGCAGGCTTGGCGTTGAAGGCTCTGCAGGTGAGGTTGTGCGGAGTGCCCGCCTGCAGCAGAATCACAGGGCCCCCGTCGATCCTGGTGTCTTCCGGAGGGACTGGGGGACAGAGCAGCACCAAGTCAGATCAGGATGCAGGAGACGGGACCCTCGCCATGGAGGTACCCCTCTATCTGCAGGGAGGTGCCACCCGGGCCCACCTTACAACCACTGTTCCTATCACGCACGTAGGGCTTCACCCCAAAATCCTCAGCCCACAAGCTTCCCACTGGCAGGTGACACTTGGCCAGCCAGCTTTACCGTATGGCACTGTGTGGTTCCTCCCATTGCTCAGGGATGCCTACTGGAGGTGGAGGGAAGGACAGAGCCAGGCTATCTTGCAGTGTGAGCAGAGCTCACATCCGGGGAAAGGTGTCTACTTCACAGGGCTTCTACATCCATCCTCTCCTGTCTGCTCTTGGCCTGTGCAACTCCATCCATCACATCTTTAGCAGGTTATTTTCCCCATGACAGTTAAAACTGCTGCTCTCCTCAAAGACTTCAGTAGCTACAACTGCCTGGGGCATGAGCTACAAGCCTCTTGGTCGCCTGTTCCGGGGTCCCCAAGCCAAGCCCTGCAGACCCTCACCTCCTCACTTTGTTGTTCTCCCCATGGTCCTGCTCAAATCCCAGGAGACCCAGAAAGCTTCCTGTGCCCACCCAAAGCCACCTGCTTGGTCTCCCTGTGCCCCAACAAGAACTCATCCCTTGGAAAAGCAGGGCCTGGCCTCACTAATACTTCACAGTCTCCAGTGCCTAGAATGGGGCCAATGCAGGTCTTTGCTAAAAGCTGAGGGAAATGAATTAATCAGATATCTGATCTAGCAAGAGGGCACCTCTCCCTCCCACACTGCCATAGACTTCTCAAAGCTTAAGAGTGAATCCGACTGTAAGTTCTGTAGGGACAAGGGCTGTAAGTCCCAGAGGGCAAGGAGATTTATTTATTTGTTTGTTTATTTATTTATTTATTTTTGCAAGCAGTGAAAGATAGAAAAAAGACAGAGAGAGCCTCCAACTGCTGCAAAGGAACCCAAATGTGTGTGCCACTTTGTGGATACTGGGGAATTGAACTCGGTTCTTTAGGCTTTGCAGGCAAGCACTGCCTCCATCTCCCAAATACTGGGATTAGAGGTTTGTGTACTAGGTCCAACTCCTCCTATTTACTCTTAACTGTCCGATGTCTAGTCGGGGCTTAGTGAACAGCAAGTCCTTGAGGGGCCATTGGCTGAATTAGTGAATCCATGGGCCATGGATAGGCTACAGGCAGGAGGGTTTTGGTAATAATAATCTCTGAGGTCTGCTCAGTGTTCAACAGCCAGAAATGAGAAAGGATTTTGTTAGCTTTTTTCTGAGCAAGATAAGGAAGAATCAGGTGTTTTCCAGAGGAGACCCTCAAGAGGAGATCCAGGGAGTGGGATGGCACTGTCCAGGTATGCATGAGATGTCCATCTCTGTGGCGGGCTTACCAGAAGCCTTCTTGTCAGCTCATGCATGTTGAGTGGTATTGTGGGAAAAGAATGCAATTTAGAATTAGTTGCTCTGGTTTCAAATCCTGACACTTTTCTTTACTCGTCCTATGATACTGGCTGAGCCCCTAAAAGCAGGAGTCTGTTTTCTCACAAAGAACCTAACAAAGTCTGCTCCCTGGGCTGTGTGAAGGTCAGTGAGGTACTGCGCACACAGTACAGTGTGCAGGACATTGGGATGTGTGTGCTAGGTTGGCTCCAGGAAATCAGCCGAGGTTTGGATGCTCTAAACCCTGGCTCCTCCTCCCACCCCTCCTCTTTGCTCCCTGGTGTATCTGATGCTGGTGACAGTTGGGGCAGGTTTGTGAACAGAGGTGCGAACAACCCTTGAGAAGTGCAGAAATGGAGAAGGATCCTTGTCCTGTTTGGCCCTCTAGGGTCGCACCATCCTCCCACTCATGAGCAGAAAGCTGAGTCCCATATGCCCAGACATACTGGGTTTCTCCAATGGAGAGGGTGACGTACCTCTTCCCATCGGACCTCCTGCTCTTGTCGTGTTTCTGTTCCCTTTGTTCAGGCAAAGACCAATGACCATCTGTCACCTTGGCTGCCAACTTACCTTTCTCCAAAAGTGGGCAAAGTTTTTGCCCGCCCTCCATGTGGCACCCATCACCACCCAAGGGAAACAAGCTGATGGAGGTTCTACTCAGCCCCCAAGAGGGTGTGAGTCCGTGTGTTCATGGACAAGTCTGTAATGTGTGACTTCACTCGATCTGCATGTCCCTTCACTGTGGCCTCAGTGTCCTTGTTTGCAAAGTCTCAAAATGAACACCAAGGATTCCTCCAAGGGTTGTTACCATGGAGGTAAGACAAGAAGACCAAAGATGAGAAGCTGGGGATTGCTAAACATTTCTACTGCTTGCTGAACGTTTACCTTGTCCCAGACAAAGCCCCTGTGTATGATTTCATTTCATCCTTACTGTACTGACCCTTTCATGGAAATACTGTGAACCCCAACTTCCAGATAAGGAAGGAGGCTCAGGGAGGTTCCACCATGCTCAGACAGGACCTGGATTTAGGTGGTCACACCCATCCTGCCACTATCCAGCTGTTGCCATGAACCAGGAGCTGTCCCTATGCAGACTGATGTTGTGCCTGTGTCTGTCTGGTGAGAGTGAGGTGATAGGGACAAATGAACGAGGCCATTCTGTCAAGAACGCTGGCCTGGGGTGACAGGGGATGAAGGTGCTTGGCTGAGGATGAGGGGCACTGATGAAGGTGGTGTGTCTGCCTGCTCAGTCTCTGGCCTAGGGCGTGCCAGAACCAGGGCTGTGGGGAGACAGGCAAGCAAGAGGGGTGCAGGAAGTCACACCTTCTCATGGCCTCCTTGGTGTGCGAGTTAACAGGTGTATGTCTGAGGGCTCAAGAGAAAGCAGTACAGGGAGAGGAAAGGTAACACCCCACATCCCTATCAGCTCGTTCTTCCCTCATTCATTCAGGCCCCATCTCAACACTGCCCACGCCCTCTTACCAGCTCTGTCTCATTCACTTCCAAGTTTTCTATCAAAGCATTCTCCCACCTTGGGGTCCCACTGAGATCCTCCTCCTCCAGGAAGCCTGCCTTGCCTGGGTGCCACTATATGTCCATAATCATGTCACAATTAAGCATGGAGCTTGCCTGTCATTCTCTCTTCATTGTTTCCATCTCTATGGTACAGTGATGGATGCCTGGTAGGCCTCGCTCATCTCTGATGCCCGGGCTCTAACCCCTATCATATGCCTGGCTCATCCTCCACTTTTAATCCTAAAGAGGAGCAAGTCCCTGCCAGCCTTGAATCCTGGTCCTTCGCAGACTTTTTCATCCAGAGAAATCAGCCACTGTGGCCCTCAGGCCCTTGCTTACTCTGAAACCTCACATTTGCCCAGATCTTTACAGTCTGTGACTCACTTTACAGGGAGCAGGGGTTGGTGATTGCTAAATAAGGTTGGTGACATCAGGCTATGTTACCATGGCAAGGAGAAAAACTCATGCCCAGGGGGACGTGACTTCTTCAGGATTATGGTGTGAAAATAGCTATAACACAACTTGGGCCCAGGTTCTTGGGACTCCCAGAATCCCAGAACTCTTTCTGCTGTAGACAGACAACTTGTCACACTGTCACTCCCTGCCAACATAAAAGCATCCTGGTTTTGAGCTCACTGGTCTCATCTCTTCTTTCCTTCCTGCCCACTTCAGTAATTTCAGGCTGGAAGTTTCAAGGAAGGGCAACAAGGGGAAGTGGACAAGGTCAACAGAGAAAGGGAAAGGAAGGGAGAGGATCAGCGATCAAAGGGAAGAGAGGATCGCAGAGAGAAGAGGCCAAGGCAGACAGAGAAAGCACAATGGAGGCATTGCAAGGCCACTGAGCTGGGGAGACCTGCAGACCAAGGCCCAGAGCTGGGCCAGCACTGGCTTTGTTTCAGTTCTGTTTGTGGGACAGTCTCCTCACTGTACAGATCATCTCAGGGTTGCCACAGAAGGCCATCTGCTTTGGCCCCACTGTGGACTGCTGCTGGGAACATGGCTTCCAAAGAACAAACCTGCTTATCACTATAGCTGTTCTCCTGAGTCCAGTCCCCCAGACCCATTCCTTGTGACCCTGTTCCTTGAGACAACCCCCCAGGGTGCACCTTAGGGGAAGTTGGGTGCTGAGAGAACTCGCAGCCAAGCACTGATCTGAGAAGGGTAAGTGCGGTGTCTGGGGCTCAAGGGCACCTGAGGCATGGAAGGGAGCAAGGGACATTCCCTAACCAACAAGTCTGCCTGCCATGGAAGCCAGGAAAGGCAGGAGCTGGATTTACATCACCCGCCCTTCTCCTTCCCAGTGCAGAAAGCTCTATCTTCACAGCTCTCTACCTGAAGAATGTCTGGGTCTCTGTTATAGTCTAGGAAGATATCAGACCCACATGAACCATACTGCCTGGCAAAGGGTTACCACAGTCCCCTCCATTCTATACCTGCACACAGGGAGGGGGTCACGTGTACATGTGTGTGCACATGCACGCGGAGGCCAGAGGACCTAAGGTGTGTCATTCTTCATTTTTTTAAAATAGGGTCTTTCACTGGCCTGGGACTTACCAGGTCTGCCTGACTGGCTGACTAGTGACCACCAAGGCTCCTCTTGTCTCTGCCTCCCCAACATTGGGGTTCCACGTATATACTCCACACCAGTTTTTTTTTTTTTTTTTTTTAAATGTGGGTCCTTGAAGCCGGGCGTGGTGGCGCATGCCTTTAATCCCAGCACTCGGGAGGCAGAGGTAGGAGGATTGCTGTGAGTTCAAGGCCACCCTGAGACTACAGAGTGAATTCCAGGTCAGCCTGGGCTAGAGTGAGACCCTACCTCGAAAAACAAAACAAAACAAACAAACAAATAAATGTGGGTCCTTGGGATCGAACTCAGGTCCTCATGCTTGCAAGGTAAGCACTTCACTGACTGAGCTATCTCCCCAGCCCTGCACTTAGTGTGCTGAAGAAGTCTAAGGAAGAAGTTGTTGAGAGAAACCATGTGAGTGGGAAGAGGAGGGGCAGGGATGAAGCCAGGAACACAGAAGAAGCTGGAACATTACAAGAGGGAATCTGAGAGGGGCAGAGACAGGCCTGGGGGCACTGTGTCATGTCATTACTGAGCACGGTGAGTTTGGCCCGTCGGGAGCGCAGGGCGGCCTCGGTGGCCTGGCACTCGTAGGAAGCGTCATCTGACAGCTCAGCATCTGTGATCTCCAGGTTGTACTGCCCGGCGTCCGCAGAGCCCACGACCCGGTACCGTGGCCAAGCTGCAGAAACAGAAAGGAGGGAGAGCCAGGGTGAGGCTCAGTCTTGGGGTTGGGACTCCCCTGTCCCTCACCCAGGACTCATCATCTCCCAGGACACCTCTCTGCTGCAGGACCCACACATCCACCCAGGCCAGCTGTCATCTGTCTGTCCAGTCCTGGGCACCGTGGGGCAGGTAAGAACATGAAGTCATAGACAGGCTCTGTAACGTCAGGACCGGAGAGCAGGAGGGGTGGGGTTAACAGAAGTCGGGGATGAGAAGGAGCAGATGAAATCCCCAGAGCTGTTTGCAGACAAATGCCTCTCATAATGATAGCAGAGGAGGAGGGAGGGGGAAGGCAGCCAGCAGGGAGGAGAGGCGAAGGGAGAGTGTGTGGGAGCTGAGAAATATAGGGCATCGCAGCAGCAGACATGCGCTGACTGAGCACCTCTGGAGGGCTCCAAAGGCAGATGAAAGTCCAAGGCAGGTCAAGGCCATGTCCACACTGACCAGAATGATGAAGGATGAGGCAGGGTCTGGAGACTCCCAGAGGATCCCCTGAACAAGAGCCCAGGCTCCCTGCAAGGGGATGGCTGAGGCGTGGCCTCTCCTTCCAGTCTGCCTTGGCTTCCAGGTGCCTACCTGCCCTGCCTGTGCCACTGCCCACCTCCTCCTACCCTCTCCCTGGGCTCAGAGGCTATAGATTCTTCTCACTCCATAGCTAATGATCTCAATCTCTCCCAATTTCTTTCTCCCTCCATCATCAATAGATCCACAGGGCCCATCTCTTCCCCTTATAGATTGTTCCACGTAGATTTCCCCAGCCTGTACTAATACACAGAACCACAGCAAATAATCTCGACTCCCTCAAAAATAGCAAGGCCGGAATCATGCAGCTCTCATACTCACACCATTATAGCAAACTGATTATCACAAAACATATTCTTCTGCTTGGTGCGAAACCTAAGGGTGCGCTTCGAAGGCAGACGAGCTGTGACTGTTAAACCTGTTTCACACATTGGTCAGTCACGGCCCAGAGAACAAAGTGGCCTTCTTCAAGTCACCCGATGAGCAGGTGAAGGAGGCCTGTTGACAGCCAGGTGTTCTGCCTTGTCACCCATTCTGCCAAGCAGTCCATCCTTGCTTTGGAATATAGGAAGTTAGTTGCTTCTGACTGAATATTTATGTGTTCTTCAGCACTGACTACTAAGTAGCCTGGACTTCATAAGTGGTGGTTGGACAAGTAAGTGAGGAGTTTTGGCTGACTGAACAACAAATCTCTGGCCTCTGAACAGCACTGCCCACACAGAAGAAACAGAGAGGTGGGGGGGGGGGTATAGAAAGTAGACCTCCAGCTTGTGCAGGGTGTCCTGGTCAGCCACATGCCCCAGGGATGAATCTCCAAACTAGGCAAAATTTGGGAGGAGAGTATTTATTGAAGTAACAGATCCAGGGGAAGTTCCAGAATGGGGAAAGAGGCTGGGCCCCTTTACAAGTCTAAGCAGAGGGAGAAACCCACCACCTCAAGCAAGCAAGCACATTCAATCTCTCAAAAAGCAGGAACTCCAGGCTTGAGCTCAGACTGCTCTTTGCATAAGTGTAGCTGGAATTCCAGATTCACCCAGACACACCTTAGGGCTGGACCCTAGGAGGGTCAAGGTGACACACCCTCCAGCCAGACACCTAGAGAAAAACTTTAATAACTCTTAAATCTATTGGGGGCCATTCATTTAAACTACCACCCAGGGGCTCTACTCTCCCAAGACTCCTGCTTGCCCCTGTCTGCCTGTCTGAAGCTCTATTCCAGGTCTATTTCCCTCACCCCTCAGGCTACACGCTTTCTTGAGCTGCAGGGTGAAAGTGACAGATCTCAGGAGAGAAAGCTAAGAACCAGCACACAGGAAAGTGAGGGATGACAAGTCCAGAATCTAGGCTGAGGAGGGACTGGAGATGAAGATGGGACGTCTGGATTCTGGATAGTGGAGTAGCCCCACACTCACATGTCGTCGTTCTCCCCCCCAACACCCCGCCACCCCCCACGCTGAGGCTCAAACTCAAGGCCTAGAACAAAACAGGTAAGTGCTCTGCCATGGATAAAATCCCAGTCCCCTACTCACCTTTGAGGCCCTGGCCCATGCCCAGGGCCAGCCCATCCTTGGTCCACTGCACGATTCCAGAGTAGTTGAGAAGCACACACTGCAGCACAGCTCTCTGCCCAGCGACCACCGTCTGGTCAGCTGGCTCTTGGCTGAAGCGGGTCTGGGTCCCTGTCAAAGCCAAAGTCAGGGCTGGGTAAGGAGATGAGTGAGCTCGGCTCTGCTAAGGGGTCCTGCCCCCATTCTACATGAGTGCCCGCCTCTTCCCTGCCAGATGCCACGTGCTCTCTCCACAGGAGCCAAGAATGGGCTCATGTCACAGAAAATGGTGCAGCATTGACTGAGGCCCTAGGGATGGGCCTGGCCCAGCCCTCTCATTTTACAGAGCTGGATATCAAGGTCCAGGGAGAAAAAGCCCAAGAGCCCAAGTCAAGGGCTTTCAAGAGGGGTATTCTGTGAGCCTGGCTCAGAGACATACCCACCCAGGTTTCTATATGATGCCTTGAACACACAGAAGACTTCCCTCCTCCCTCAGCACAAGCCAGCTCACATGCATACACCACCATGATTCGACAGCCGGACCCCCAGCACGTCAGGACACATGACACCCCCCATGACTCCTATCTGGAAATATGTCACTGGAGCCAGCACGAACCAGTACATGTGTAACTCCACCAGTTAAGTCCATAAGTTCAAGAACAGAAGGGTAGATCTCTGGGGCAAGCACGCCCGACGTGTGTGCTCACATGTGTGCACAGAAGCTTCTCGGGTGAGAGCATCCAAAGCCAAGCAGCCCTGAACCCCATTCTTGGCCCGCTGGTCCTGCTCCATGTGCCCACAGCGCCACTGAAGCCGAGATGGCACGGGACTTTGCTGTACTCTCTCTCTGGCTCCAGGAGCCACACATGACTGCCCGGCTGGCAGCTTGGCCAGGAGCATTTGATTAGAAGAACTGCAGAGTAATTGCCTTTAATTGTAGAGCCTAAATGGAGCAGGGAATTGGATGGCAGGTTTCTTCTCCCCCACTGTTCTCACCCACCCACCAGTTCGTTCCATCGCTGGTCAGCCCTGGTGGTGGGGCAGACCTGGGCAGGGCACACAGCACAGGGAGCAACTAGGGGTCTGGGGCTTCCGATGATCACATCCCGTTGAGAGAACTCACCTCCCCTCAGCTGGGGCTCCCCTTCCAAACCCAGCTCCTCAGCTGGCCCCTTCCATTTCAAGACCTCCTCTATAACACAGCTCTCCCTACTTCTTGCTCAGGGGATCAAACCCATGACCTTGCCAGTGCTAAGCAAGCACCACATTCTCTCCTTCAGCCCCCAACCCCCTTCTTCCCTTCTTCTGAAACCTGCCTGACATTCTCCTCTCTCAGGAAGCCCTCTTAGGTAAGCAGAGCTAGGTCTGCACCCCGCCCTGATGTGGCGGCTCTCCCCAGGGGATTTCCTGTCTGAAGCTGTCTAGGGCTTGTGCCCGTGTGTTTCATTGTTGAGAAACTGAAGGGGTCTTTCCTATCTGTTCCGCTAGAATGGAAACCTTTTTCTCCCTCTCAGAGGAGGGGGTTCTCTCTTCTCTAAACACCCATTCACACTGGCTACGGCACACAATGGGGTGAAGGGGGCGTCTAAGAAGGAGGTGAGACAGGAAACAGCTTTCACTCTTAGGTAAGTGTGCCAATTCAGCTCTTCAGGTCTGCAGGAGGCCAGGAAGTTAGAAAAAGGGTCACCCTCTCTTCTAAGTGGCTCCCCAGCCACATCTAAAGAAGGATTGCTCACCCACATTTCCAGGGATGAGGTGGCAAGTGCTGAGATCCTGGGGGAAGGGTGGGTCAGGTGAACAGTCAATGTTATTAATGCAGGCATTGTCCTCATTATTATTCAAATTTATTCATATCCTTGCGCATTTCTCTGGTGCAGCTGCGTGCTGCAGACTCTGTGCACGCCTGGTTCTCCTTCCCAAGGCCCCCAGAGCCCAAGTCAAGGGCTTTCAAGAGGGGTGGTCTGTGGGCCTGGCTCAGAGACAGGACTCATATTCAGAGCATTCCCACAAGAAGCCCAAGTGCCCCGTCACCCCCCACCCACGCTCCTACCCCCACCTAGAGGGTAATGGTCAGTGGGTTCTTTGTACACTGGCAGCGAGCGAGGTGACAGCTGGGTCTGCTACAGGATGGTAGAGTGTTGCACCTAGAGTCAGGAGCGAGGGGTGGGCAACAAATGACAAGACTAGACTAGATGTGACCAAAACCCAGTGATATGTCTTTCTGGAGACTCTGAAGTAAAACACTCTAGATTTAGACCTGGTTGAAATCTGGAAAAGGAGAAGCGATGATCAGTAGGAAAGTCCAAAGAGGAGGGAAATGAGGGAGGGAGACAGTGTCTGGAGGGGGCATGGCAGCTTGTCTGCTGAAGGTAGAGGTGCTCCCAAGGCCCTAGACAAAAAAGAGACAGGAAGTACTCAGACAAGTGGTTAACCTGAGTTGCTCCTGAGGCCCTTGGTACACAACCTTTCACTGGCTAAGCCAATGGAATCTGCCCTGAACGGAGAGTGACATCCGTCCATCCTTTCCAGGAAACAGAGGGGACAGCAATGAAGGAAACTGAGAGGCAGGTGGGAGGAACAGGAAGGGCCTGGGCACAGGCAGAAAGTGCACACAGACCAGTCTCCTGCTGTAAATCAACAGCCTCACCTCTGGGACCTGCGTACTTCTGAGGCCTTTGAAGTAGACAGATTCCTGCCTGCTTTCTTTCCTCCTGCTCCCTCCCAGGCTTCAGCTACTACCACAGGTGTGGTAAAGCCGACATTATGAGGCAGGAATGCATGTGTTCTCTCTCTCTCTCTCTCTCTCTCTCTCTCT
>PVHP010013831.1:0-40337 GCA_004024765.1 Zapus hudsonius | reverse complement strand
GTTTTGTTTTTGAAAAATGGCCATCGGCATGTGAAGCAGGTGTGCAAGGTTGCCTGCATGGAGCCCGATGGAGCCATGAGGATGAACTGTGGGTTGCAATGGAGACCCAAAGAATTCCAGGACTATGGATGGGTGCCAAGGCGAGCTGCCAGCACCGGATGAAGTTTTCCCGGACTGTGAGTAGCCGAGCTGGAGGGGCAGAATTGAATCTCCACAGAGACTTGTGTTATTGGTTAGAATCATTGAACTTGGAGTTAGAGATTGATGGTGCCCTGTTTGTTTTGAATCTTATATTGTATTGGTCGTTTTGCTTTTGCTGTGCCTCATGTTTTGCATTGTGAATGTTCTGTGCCATTACGGGTTTATTTTTGGTATTATGGCTCAGTTGAAAGCTGTGGGGACTTAAGAGTTGAGCTGAATGCATTGTATTTACATCATATATGATTATTAGTTTTGGGGGACCAGGGGCGGACTATCATGGTTTGATCCAGGTGTCCCCCACAAACAAATGAATGTGTTCTGATAGATCGATCCTCAGCTGATGGCAATTCGGGAATGAGAACCTCACTAGAGCTGTGTTGTTGGGGCGGGCTTTTGGGGGTTATAAGCCAGCTTCCCCTTGCCAGTATTTGGCACACCTTCCTGCCGCTGTTTGCAGTGCTGTGGCAGAGGTGATGTCCAGCCCCTCTGCTCATGCCATCGTTTTCCCTGCCAGGATGGAGTCTCCCCTTTAGTCTGTAAGCCAAATACACCCATTCCTCCACAAGCCACTTTTGTTTGGGTTCTTCCTGCGCAGCAACTAGAATGCTGATCACAACAGTGGTGAAAAAAGAACACCAGCTCCCTAGAGGAGTGCAGAGATGCAAGAATTGTGTGTTTCGTGTCCTTTGTGGCCATTGGGTGTGTGAGATTAGCTGGCTAGCATTGCTGTGCAAGTCCTGTCTGTTTAACTGAAGATTAACTGGCAGAGCCTTATGTTGGTATTGAATAAATAGGAAGAGAGCACCTGTGGGGGCCAGATCTGTTTGTCATATGATAACTCTTGTAAGAATGGGAATTTCTTCCCCTTCATGCTGGTGGCTTTATTTTTTTTTACAGATTGGAGCTCATGCCAAGTACCTGAAAGCTTTTAAGCACAGAAAATACTTTAGTTATGTGAGGATATCTCATAGGTTTAATGGTAACAGTCATTGTAACATGTTTTTCCTTGTGAGCAAAGCTGTGGCCAAGGAATCCTTAAAGATCAAAGACTGAGTGAAAAGGACAGAGAATAAAGGATGGTTCTCAAGGAGGATGGAGAAATTCTCTAAGTAGCTGTGCTATTTTCCTTGGAAATGTGGCTCTGTATGTAAGGGATGAGTGTCCACTTCTGGGAGAGAGCTTACCCACCCAGAGCCTGAGCACTTTGCAGACAGCAAAGGCTATTTAAGTGACAGTCTTTTCAAAAATTTAACATACCTAGGAACATCCTGCCACATTGTCTACATTCCTATAGTAACCCAATCACCTTCAGCATCATCCCTCAGAGAAAATGAAATGAGCAAATGTTAGCTCTGAGCTATTCTCAGAAATTTTGAGTGTGTAAGAAAAACCCCCTGGGAAGTTCTCCTTCTACAACTCACCTCATCACCTAGATCCCATTCTGTATCCCATGGGCAGAATCCTGTCAGTCTTTAATGACCCAGTTTACATGAAAGGCCTGCCACAAACCCAGCATAAATTCTATGACCGTCTTTATTTGTTCCCTCCAAGAAACCCTAGAGGTAGGTTATTCTTTTCAATGGCTGGATTCTCTTTTCAACCTTTAAAAAAGAAATAGTTTTGCCTTCTGTTCCTTTCTTGTCTGGTTATTCTCCATTCACAACCACATCTCCAGTACACCCTCAGCAATACCCATCACATCCACATATTTATGTGAGTACATAGCATCCACACACGTCAAGAGTTACTTGATACTGCTGTACGCTGAACACAATCTCAGGACGTAGACACTGAGATGGGTCTGCTCTCATCTTCCACAAATTTGAAACTTTTAGTTCTCTAAGTAAAGGGTTTGGAAAATAAAGACTTGTAGTCATTAAGGGAATACCCTCCTCCAAAGGACTCCAAGAGCTTCTAGCATACTGTTCCACATGCAGGCAGCTCCATCGGAGACTCAGCCCCAGGCATTGGGGTCCCTGTGTACAGCCTTAGGGCTGGATCTTGTAACCCTTTCCCAGACTTGTTTATTTTTAGTGCCTTATTGATATACAACCATTCTGTTAATGCCAGTTATGTGTGTGTGTGTGTGTGTGATATTGATCTTGGATTCTTTGTTTGGTCTCATGTATAGGATAACGCAACATAACAATTTAATTGTCTGTAGAATGTGAGGGAGAAGGAGCCTGAAAATGGAATGAATTGGGGAAAAAAGATTTTATACTTATGAAAGCTTTGGCAAATTTTCTCAGCCTTTGTCCTACTTAGAAAAACTAAGACACATACATTAAATGCTAACATTGATTCAATAATTAGATCACCAAAACAATCTTGAGGTACAATATAGACCTGAATACAGAGAGAGGAAGGTCATATGCATAAGGTAGATCAGTATTGTTAAGGAACTATTGTCACAAAATTGATATCTCTTCAGTACTGCTCCAATCAAAAGTTGCTGAAATTGACAAAATGTTTAATTCATATGAAAATGAAAAGAACCCAGAACAGTAATATGTTAGGGATTAACACTACCTGTTTAGGAGACTGACAAAACTATGGTAGACCCTCAAGGATGCCAAACAGACAGTGCACCCAAACAGACATCTGGAAATAAACCCACACAATAAATGTGCAGCTGATTTTTTTTTTTTGCAAAAGCCATTCACTTGTGCCAGGACAGTAAGATACATTTAAAACCAATAGATATTTAAATATAATGAGAAGAAAATGGAAGGAAGAATTTAGGCATTCATACCACATATCAAAGTTAGTTGAAAATTGATCATAATTTACAGTATGATTTAGAGCTGTATTGCTTCTAGAAAGAAGGCTGTACACTTTGTTGCACTTAGTTATACCTCAGTAGAACTTAAAAAATTATCATGAATATTGATATGAGCTAACACAAGGGAATTGTAGGCGATTTATTTAAAAAGTAACAGAAGCTATAAAAATAGTAATTTCACATTTGAGGGAGAACCATGCAATTGAGGCTTTCCTTGCCTGGAATGCTTCATGCCCTTACATTGTCTTTTTGGAACAAGGTGGGTTGTTACTAATAAATAGAATTGGCACACTTGGTTAATTACTTTCATTCTTCAGTAGCATGACTTGTATTCCAGTTGTTTTGAAAATCCATCTCATATATCACTTTTTTCATAAAATATTTCTTAAATCATAGTCATTTTTTCCTTATTTTTATAATTTTTATTAGCATACAAAATGATGGGTCTCATATCAACATTTTCAAAGATGTACATAATTGTACTTTATTCACACTCACTTCTCATTCGCCTCCCTTCTTTCACATCCTCATACTTGTTCCTTTCTTCACAAATGGTCCCCTGTCTTTTATGTTATTGCTGCAGGAACAACTTTTCCTGGGAGGACATGAGTACAATTATTCTTGCCCAGATAAGGGCACAAACAACCAACCAGAGGATGACTACACCAGAGCCATTTTGGTGACCAATGAGTTTATTGGGGTTACTTACAGAGCAGGGTGAGGGGTTGCTTAGAGGAGCAATAGATGACTTAAATGTAGCCAAGCCACGAGAAGTCTCATCTCATCCTGGATGACAACCTCCCCATAGCTGCTCCAACTCCAAGGCAGCTGAATCACCAAAAGGCCCACCTCAGCATAAACTGCCCCTCTGGCATACTGCACCACATGCAGGCAGCTCCATCGGAGAATCGGAGAATCTCTCAGCCCCAAGCAGTTGGGTTCCCCTTATGTAGCCTTAGGGCTGGATCTTGTAACCCTTTCCCAGACTTGTTTATTTCCTGATTCTCTGGAATTTCCTTTGTGCACAGCCCTCCCAGGAAGTGATGTTTATTTCTAGCTAACATGACTTCCTGAAATCCCCCAAGCTTCCTTCTTCTCTTTCTCTCATCAATTCAGAGGAAATCTGCTACACAAGTCATACATACACACATATACTTATATTTTTAAAACATTGTGTGTATGTATGTGCGATGTGCATGCCCCTATGTATGTATGTTTATATGTATGTGTGCACATGTGTGCATGTGAGTATGAAGGCCAGAGGTCAATGTTTGGTTCCTCAGTCACTCCACCCCATTTTTAATCATTGAAGAGTGACCGAGGCAAAAGTATGACATGACTTTTCTCCTGTCAGATCTCACTTTTATTTCCTGAGCCTTGCCTCATGCCTATAACTTAAAGTGTTTTCCCTATTTTTTTTTCCAATTAGGGTTTCTCTTTAGCCCAGGCTTACCTGGAATTCGCTAGTCCCAGGGTAGCCTTGAAATCACAGTAATCCTACTACCTCTGCCTCTCAAGTGCCTGGATTAAAAGCATGTGCCACCACACCCGGCTTCCCTATTTTATTTTATTATTTTTTTACTTTTTTAAATATATTTTTTTCTTTTATTATCCATAATTAGATACATTGGTATCCCCAGTTCCCCATTTTCCCTCTTCCCTGTCCCCAATCAGCTGGATATCCTCCTCCGTGGGTAGTCTGGATCAGTTCATGGAGTAGGGGGTTATGGATAGCCTAGGAGACAACCCAGTTCCACCCTCCACCCCACCCCGCTTTGTATGTTGTTACTGAGGGGAGCCATGTCTCTGTATATTCTCCCCCACCAAGGCTCTTACAGTCTTTCCACCCCCTCTTCTGCTCAGTTCCCTGAGTCATGGTGGATGAGTATTAAGGTTGCTTTATTGTTGAGGTCTTAGGGGTTTCTGTACTTCTGCTTTAGGTTGTGTTGAAAAGCTTTGGTGTCTGTCTGGCTCATCCTATGTTGACTGATTGGCTGTGTTTATAGGCCTCTTGCTTATCCCACTACTCTCTGTGGGGTTCCATGTAGATCCTCCACGGTAGGTGTGGGGTGGTGCATCTCTTGCCAGGATGTCAGCTATCGGCCTGCGGCTTGTTGGTAGGGTTGTAAGAGCCACAGCTCTCTTGCTGCCTTCTGAAAAATACAAACAGAATCTCCATCAGACAGGGAGATCAGTATAGGTTAACAGAGTATAGGTTAACAGAGATATGCTAGATTCCATTGTTAGTAGCCATTTTGTAAATCACTCATATAGTGCATTTTTCTTTGGGGTCCCCAGATTTTGGTTCTCAGTGCATTTCCCCCTGAGTCCCCATTTCCAGTTAAAAGCTCCCATCACTGAGTGGATTATTTGGCAGAATTAAAAGCTGTTGATTGCCTCCTCCAGGCTTTGGCACCTCCATTGCACAAGTGTTCATTTCTTGGTTTGCTGTTCTCTGCCAGTAGGCAGTGTGTTCAGCCTACTTATGGTGGCAGACTGTGTTTCATATCAGTGGTCTCTGTTTACTCCAGCTGTCATTAACCAATTTCCCCTGGCAGCTCATGCATTGCCTTCTAGCTCTGCACTAACTACCATCTGAGGGCTGGTTACCATTCTGGACCTCACAGGGTCTCTCGATGCTGCCAGATGGATTTCTGTGGTTTCTTCAGCAACAGGATCAAACTCAGGCCTGGGGTGGGCATTAAAGAGCTTTGACAGAATCCTGTCATGTTTTTGGGACCTCATGGGTCACTTTGGTCAATAGCTCAGTAAGGGAAGGAGCCAATGACTGGGATCAGGAGTTGCCAGACTAATCAATTTTTCACAGGTTTAGACTCTTTCCCCTTCTACTCACGGCCCCTCTTGCCAGACGACGCAAACTACTTGCTCAATAGGTTACATTATGTACATGAGGATCTTATGATTTTAAGCCAATTTTGGTTTAGTTTCATGTTTAAGTCATCCCCTTCCCCCCACACCAATTCCTTACCCCATTTTTACAGACAATCACTTCTCTCAACTGGTTTGCATAGAGTTTATGGTTAACCTCTTTAGAAACAGCATATGAAGAATATGCAGTGTTTGACTCTTTGTCCTTTTGAGAGATCGCTTAGTAAGATCTGCTCCAAGTCAGACCATTTTTCTCTAAATTTCAATATGTAACTTTTCCTTTCGGCTGAGTAAAATTTCATGGCGTACACATACCAGAGTTTTGTTAACCATTCCTCCATGGATGGTCATTTGGGTTGATTCCAATTCTTAGCTGTTATGAACTGAGCTGCTATAAACATAGTTGTACAAATGTCTCTGTATTGAGGTGTGGCATCTTGTGGGTAGATGCCTATTAGAGGGATGGCTAGGTGCATTGGTAGTTCTATGTCCATTCTGCTCAGGAATCTCCACAGTGCTTTCCAAAGTGGTTGAACAAGCTTGCAGTCCCACAAGCTTGCAGTAGTGAATGAGGGTTCCTTTTTCCCCGCATCCTCACCAGCAACAATTGTTGTTGGTTTTCTTTATGATTGCCATTCTGACAGAGGTAAGATGGTATCTCATTGTGGTTTTGATTTGCATTTCCCTGATGCTTAAGGATGCTGAGCACTTTCTTAGATAAGTCAAGGCTATTTGTGTTTCCTCCTCTGTGAATTCTCTGTTGTGATCAGTGCCCCATTTTGTGAGGGGGCATTTTGGGTTTTTGTTATTAATTTTTTTGAGTTCTCTGTAGGAAATTAGGCCTCTGTCTGAGTTGTAGCTGGCAAAAATCATTTCCCAATTTGAAGGGGGTCAATTGGCTCTGAGTATGCTTTGTCTGTACACAAGCTTTTGAGCCTGATCAGGTCCCATTGGTTAAGTGTTTGTTGTATTTCCTGGGCTGCTGGAGATTTGCTCAGGAAATTTTTCCCTACTCCTATTTCATGTAGAGTTCCTTCTATTTTTTCTTCCAGGGTGTTCAGGTTTACCGGATTTATATAAAGGTCTCTGATCCATTTGGAGTTGTTTTTTGTGCATGGTGAAAGGAGTGGGTCTATTTTCATTTTTTTACACATGTTTATCCAATTCCTCCAGCACCATTTGTTGAAGATGCTATCTTTGGCCCAGCATACATTGTTGGCCCCCTTGTCAAAGACCAAATAACTGAAGTTACATCCAATTAAAGCTGGGTTTTCAATCCTGTTCCATTGATCCATCTGTCTGTTTTTATGCCAGTACCATGCTGTTTTAGTTACTATGGCTTTATAGTATGTTTTTAAGTCAGGGATGGTGGTACCTCCTGAGTAGGTTTTTTTTTACTTAGAATAGTTTTAGATTTCTGAGGTCTTTGGCCCTTCCAAATAAATTTAGAGATTAGTTTTTTCTATGTCTGTAAAGAAAGAGGTTGGGATTTTTATCATCATGGCATTGAATCTGTAAATCGCTTTTGGCAGGATTGCCATTTTTACTATATTGATTCTCCCTATCCATGAACATGCAATATCTTTCCACCTTCTCATGTCCTCCTCTATTTCCTTCTTGAGTGTTTCAATATTTTCCTTATATAAGTCCTTTACAACCATGTTTAGTGATATTCCAAGGTTTGGATTTTCTTTGAGGCTATAGAAAATGGGACAGTCTCTCTGATGGCTTTTTCTGTGTGCTTGTTTTCTGCATAAAGAAAGGCTACTGATTTTTGTGTGTTAATTTTGTATCCTGCCACGTTGCTGAAGGCATTAATCACCTTCAAGAGGTTACTGATCCTATTGTTTGGGTCTGATATATAAAGAATCATGTCACCTGTGAAGAGGGATAGTTTAATTTCTTCCTTTCCGATTTGTATCTCTTTTATGCTATTCTCCTGTCTTATTGCTTGTTCTAAAACTTCAAGCACTATGTTAAATAGCAGTGGTGAGAGTTGACATCCCTGTCTTGTTCCTGCATTAAGAGGGAATTCCTTGAGTCGTTCCCCATTGAGAATGATTTGTGCTTTAGGAGAACTGTATATTGTCTTTTTCATGTTGAGGTATAAGCCGTCTATGCCTATTCTTTCCAGGGTTTTGAACATGAAGTGGTGTTGAATTTTGTCAAAGGCCTTCCCAGCATCTATTGAGATGACCATGTGGTTTTTGTGATTGAGTCTATTAATGTGGTGAATTATATTTATCAACTTCCTTATGTTGAACCATCCCTGCATCCCTGGGATGAAGACTACTTGGTCAGGGTGAATGATAGTCTTGGTGTGGCTTTGTATTCGGTTTGCTAGGACTTTGTTTAGGATTTTTACATCCAAGTTCATCAGGGATATGGGTCAATAGTTTTCTTTTCTTGTTTCATCCTTGCTTAGTTTAGGAATTAGGGCAATACTAGCTTCATAAAAGGAGTTTTGAAGCCTTCCCTCTTTTTGTATACTCCTAACAAGCTTCAGAAAGAGTGGTTTGAGTTCTATGATAAAGGTTTAGTAGAACTCAGCTGAGAAACCATCTGGTCCTGGGCTTTTGCGTTTGTGGAGGTTCTTGATTACATTTTTCAATTTCTGTGGGTGTGATAGGTTTATTAGAGACTTTGTCTGTTCTGGACTAAGCTTAGGTAATTGGTAGGTGTCCAGAAATTCATCCATTTCTTCCAGGTTCTCTAATTTTGTGGAGTAGAGAATGTGGAAGTATGACCTTGTGATACTTCCAATCTCTTCAGGGTCTGTTGTGATCTCACCCTTGTCATTTCTGATTTTGTTGATTTGGCCCTTCTCTGCTCTTCATTTGATTGGGTTGGTCAGGGGGTTGTCAATCTTACTGACTTTTTCAAAGAACCAACTCTTTGATTTCTCCATTTTTTAATTGTTTTCTTCATTTCCAATTCATTAATCTCAGCTGTGATCTTAATTATTTCCTTTCATCTTGAGCTCCTAGGGTTGGACTTTTCCATCTGCTCCAGTGACCTTAGCTGTGTAGATAGGTATAGTTTCTGAATCTTCTCCCATTGTTAATTTCTAGCTTTAACGCATGTGGTCTGATATGATGCAGGGTGTTACATCAATCTTCCTAAATTTGTTGAGGAAAGATTTGTGACCTAGTACGTGGTCAATTTTGGAGAAGGTTCCATGCACTGCTGAGAAGAATGTAAAATCTGTGTCCTTGGGTTGGAATGTTCAGTAAATAAGTTATCCCTAGCTGGTCTATGGTGCTGTTGAGCTCTGTTATGTCCTTGCTGACCTTTCGTTTGGATGATCTGTCTAGGGATGACAGTGGAGTGTTAAAGTCTCCTACTATGATGGTGTTGGTATCTATATCTGGTTTGATTTTGAGTAAATTATGCTTTATGAACTGAGGAGCCTTTGAATTTGGTGCATATATATTTAAGATAGTGATATCTTCTTGGTGGATCGTTCCCTTGATGAGTAGGAAGAGGCCATCATTGTCCTTTTTTATTGATTTTTAGTTTGAAGTCTGTTTTGTCAGATATTGTAGTAGCCACACCTGCTTTTTTGTTATTCCCACATGTCTGGAAAATTTTCCATCCTTTTATCCTTAGTATGTTACTATCTTTAGCAATACGGTGAGTTTCTTGAAGGCAATAGATGGAATGGTCCATTTTTCTGATCCACCATGCTAGCCTGTGTCTTTTTATAGGAGAGTTAAGTCCATTTACATTCAAAGTTATAAGTGTGAGATTTGCTTCAAGTCCTGCCATGTTAGAGGGATTATGAGGGTTGACATCTGAGCTGTTGTTGTTAGTTCTTTGGTGTAACTGTGCTTGTTCTCTATTTCTTTCTTGGGGTCAGTTGCTTGTCTCATCTGCATGGAAAGTATCCTGTAGTATCTTCTGTAGATTTGGCTTTGTGTTCAAATAATTGTACAGCTGGCTAATTTCATGGAATACTTTCATTTCTCCATTTATCATAAAGGATAATTTTTCTGGGTACAGTAGTCTAGGTTGAAAGCCATACTTCTTTAGGCCTATCAGAGCTTTGTTCCAAGCTCTTCTGGCTTTTAAGGTTTCAAGGGAGAAGTTTGAGGTAAGTCTGATGGGTTTTGTAGGTGATGAGTTTCCTTTCTCTTGCTGCTCTAAGTACTTTCTCTTTACTCTCTATGTTAGGCATTGTAACTAAGATATGTCTTGGAGAAGTCCTCCTTTGGTCCAAACTGTTTGGTGTCCTGTGGGCCTCTTGTATATGTATGGAATTTTCTCTTGCAAGGTAAGGAAAGTTTTCTTGAATAATTCTGTTGAAAATATTTCCTATGCTCCTAGCCTGGTTTTCTTCTCCTTCTGGGATCCCCATGATCCTGATCTTGGTCTTTTTATGGTATCCCACAGTTCCCTAGAGTTTTGTTCACTTGCTCTTTTGAACTTATTCAGATTTCTGATTTCCCTCTCATTCTCCTCTGTTTTATCTTCCACATCTGAGGTTCTAGTTTCCCAGTTATTAATTCTGTTGGTGAGGGATTCTAGAGAGGTTCTTATTACTCTTTTTGGTTTTTGTTTTCTGATACTTCTTTTTGGGTTGCCTCTATCATCCTGTTGAGATGTGTTTTCATTTCAAGGTTTGATTTGCTTACTTCTGCCTAGAACTCATTTTTATATTTGCTCATATCTTCATTTAATTTGTATAGCTGGTTCTTGAGAGCTTCTATTTGTTGGTTTGCCTTTAGTTCAGTCATTGATCTTCTTAAGTCCATTTGACTCTCCTCCATTGTATTAAGCCTGGTGACAAAGCTTGTGAGCTGACTTTGTATTATTTCCAGGTGTTTATCCATTTTTTTCTTCCATGACCAGCCTTAACTTCACCATAAAATCTGTGTGGGTATAATCTGAGCTTAGTGCCATGTCTTCCTGGGTCTGCTTCTGCTTTCTCTCTTTTGTAGTATTGTTGTCTTCCCACTTGGGACTTGGGGGATTTGACAAGGTTTCCTCAGATGGTGTTTTCTTCTTACATTGAGATCTGCCCATTTCGATACCACTTGGGGTGAATGGGGGGATGCCTTGAGCTGTCTATAGTTTGATAGTGTGGACAGGGTTATGCAGGGCTCCAAGGAGAGGGTTGGGCACTCACTTGGTTTATCTGGGAGTGTGTGTGCCCTCATATCAGTGGATAGGTTTTAATGAGTCTGGGGGTAACCTTCTGGAGGATGTGGGGCAAATGGGATCTAGGTAGGCAGCAGCTGGGGTATAGAGTCTTAGGTAACCTGCTGGGGGATGCAGGGTTGTGCAGGGAATTGGCAACATGTTGGGGGCAGCTGTGAGATGGGCCTCGCAAGAACCAGGTGCCATGTGTGAATCAGGGATGGGGGGACAGTCACCAGGGGGTGCAGTCACCAGGGGGTGCAGTCACCAGGGACAGGGCCACCCAGGAACTGGGCAGTGCAGGGGAACTGGGCAGTGAGCAGGAACTGGTGGAGCATGGGAACCATGGGGCCTGGGCCTCACACATGGACCAGGTGGAGCGTAGGAACCGGGAAAAGCATGGGAAATGGTTGAAGCATGGGGACCGGGTGGAATGTGGGGACCGGATGGAGCGCGGGGACTGGACGGAGCATGGGAACCGGGCATTGTGAAGGGATTGGATAACACGCAGGGACCGGTTAACGGGCATGGGGGTGGCAGCCACCTGCCGTTTGGCCATTGGACACAGACCGCTTGAGCAGGGCCTGCAGGCTGGGCAGCTGCGAGGCAACTCACTACTTCGGGGAGTGCTGATCCACGATGGCAGCTTCCAGACAGCAAGATCTAGAGCTGGGAAGGGGCTGGAGCCTAGAGCAGGGCTGCAGTGTGTGTCCGTGGCCTGGAATGCAGCAGGTTGGAGGTAGCTAATTCACATCTGATTTGCCTTATTTCCCCTGTAGCTCAGCAGTCTGGATAGTGTCCTTCACTGTCTAGTTCTGTGTCTCTATAGGCCGGAACTGTCTGGGTTTATGTTTGAGGGACTGCTGTCAGGTCCAGGAGCTTGTGCTAGAGGAGAGTCTGCCAGATCCTCTAGAGGTAGTTTGTCAAGTCAGAAGGGTGGATGGCTGGGTGCTGAGCCGAGGGATAGAGGAGCACAGACTCCACCAGAACCTCTGGAAAGAGTCTGGTAGGTTGAAGGAGTGGGTGATGGGGTGGGGAACAGAGGGAAAGTGAAGAACAAAGGCCCCCAAATCATTGATAGAGTTCTGATGGGGTAGAAGTTCTGGGATGGGGGCAAAGGGAGAGAGATGCCCAGAGGCCACCGGTGGCTGGTTAGGTGTGGAGGAGTGTATGAGGATGGTGCAGAGCCACAGCGCTACCAGAGAGGCCTGGCTGCCTGCCCAGAAGTGTGGTTTGGTGAGGGTGGAGGAAGGAAAGGTGATGGTGCACCTGTAGGAGGGAAAGGGAAGGGTGCCCAGCCTGGCTGCCAGCACGGATCTGTGGCAAGGAAAGGGAAGGGCACTGAGTCTGGCTTCCCACAGGGATCTGTGGGAAGGAAAGGGAAGAGTGCCGAGTCTGGCTGCCCACAGGGATCTCTGGGAGGGAAAAGGAAGGATGCTGAGTCTGGCTGCCTGTAGGGACCTGTGGGAAGGAAAGGGAAGGGTGCCTAGTATGGCTGCCCACAGGAACCTCTGGGAGGGAAAGGGAAGGGCTTTGAGTCTGGCTGCCCTTGGGGACCTCTGGGAGGGAAAGGGAAGGTACCTAGTCTGGCTGCACATGGGGATCTCCCTATTTTATTTTTAATTTAATATTTGTAGTGCTCTAATTTCTATGTAACAGTCTTTGAACTATTTTGAATATTTCTAAATATTTATTTATTTATTTGAAAGCAGAGAGAGATACAGAGAAGAGACACAGAGAGAATGGACACACCAGGGCCTCCAGCCACTGAAAAGGAACTCCAAATGCATGTACTACTTTGTGCCTCTGGCTTTACTTGGGTACTGGGGAATCAAACCTGGGTCATTAGACTCTGCAGGCAAAGGCTTTAACTATCTCCAACCCCATTTTAATCATTTAAAAATATCTTTATTGTCAATAATTAGATACATTATATGTTGTGGTTGTGCCCCCATTTCTCTCCTCTCTGACCCCAACCCACTGGGGGACATACTAGATATTTGCATGGGGTACGGGGTTATGAATTGCACAAGAGGTAGCCAGTTTTTCCCCCTTTGTGTGTTGTTGCTGAGGGGGACAATTATTCTGGATATTCTCCCCAGCCATAGCTCTTACAATCTTCCCATCCCCTCTTCCACTCAGTTCCCTGAGTCATGGTGAGTGAGTTTTAAGTCTACTTTATTGTTGAGATCTTAAGTATCTCTGGACTTTGGATTGTGTTTGGACAGTTGTTATCTGTCTCCATTGTCCTTTCATGAGTTGTCTGACTTGCTGTGGAGGTAGATCACTGGTTTATCTCACCAATTTCTCATAGGTTTCATTTGGGGCCTACATGGTAGGACAGGGCTGGTTCATCTCCTGCCAGGATGTCATCCCATGTCTTATTGGTGGAATTGGGTTGTCCATGGCTCCCACTGCCTTCTGAAAAACACAAACAGAATCTCCATGAGAGAATGAGATCAGTATATGTTAAATGAGGCAAACATTGTTACTTTGGCAAGATTCCAATGGGTGTAGCCTCTCTGTAGCTCTCAGGTATTGGGAATTTCCCCTTGGAGTCCAGGTTCTTGGTCCCCATAAGATTTTTCCATGGATCCCAGTTCCAGTTAAGGGTTCTTTGTCACTGAGCAGATCTCTGATATTAGCCATTGATTACTCACCTAGGTTTAGCTCCACTATTGCACAGATGAGCATTTCTTGACTTGCTGGTCTCTTCCATATTAGCAGTGTCCTTAGCAATCTCATGGCATTTTTCTGTATTGTATGTCAGTGGTCTCTGCTTTCTCAAAATATCATTGACCAATTTCCCCTGGAAGCTCATGTAATGCCTTCCAGCACTACACATGGTACAATTTTGGATCAAGCAGGATCTCTTGGTGTTTTGTGATGACACTTTGTGGTATCTTCAGCATTAGGGTCTTATCTTTGGCCTGGAGTGGGTATTCAAGAGTTTTGAAAAAGCCTATCTTGTTTTGGGGACCTTGTGTAAACTCCTCAGGAGTTTACTGTATTGAAAGTAAGAATTTTATGGTATGGATTTATGACTGGTTTAGCTTATTGTATAGTTCCCCTCACCTTCCCAACCCTCCCCCTCCCAATTCCTACCACCCCCTTTTACAGTTTCTCAATTCACCTGTCAGGTTTGATTAGAGTTTAAGGTTAACCTGGTTAGGTCCGCATATGAGGAAGAATATGCAGCATCTGTCTTTATGTTCTTGTGTGAGTTTACAAAGTATGATCTGCTCCAAGTTCGTCCACTTTTTTAAAAATTTCATTATGTCATTTTTCCTTTCAGCTGAGTAGAATTCCATTGTGTAAATGTACCACAACTTTGATATCCATTCATCCAGTGATGGGCATTTATTTGGGTTGATTCCAATTCTTAGCTGATTATGAAATTACGAATTATGAATTGACCTGGTATAAATTCAGTTGAGCAATTGTCTCTGTGCTGAGGCTTCAAATCTTGAAGGTAGATGCTCAGTAGAGGGATGGCTGGGTCCATTGGTAGCTCTATATCCATCCTATTCAGGAGTCTCCACACTGCTTTGCATAGTGGTTGTACCAGTTTGCAATCCCACCAGTGGTGAATGAGGGATCCTTTTTCCCCTGCATCCTCACCAGCATCTATTGTTGGATTCTTTTAATGATTGCTATTGTACTGGAGTAAGGTGGAATCTCATTGTAGTTTTGATTCGCATTACCCTGATGATTAAGGATGATGAACACTTTCTTAAATGAGAATTGGTCATGTATGTTTTCTCCTCTGAGAAAGGCAGGTAGAATTGGCACCCCAGGGCTGCTAGCCACTGCAAATGAACTCCAGATGCAGGCACCACCTTGTGCATCTGGCTTTAATAGGTACTAGGGAATTGAACTCAGTTCCTCTGCTTTGCAGGCAAACACCTTAACCACTGAGCCATCTCTCTAGCCCAAGTGGTCATTAATTTAACCCTTGCTTAAATAATTGTAACCTACATCAGGGCTACATAAAATAAAGGTTAAACTTGGTGGTCATTCTTCTGTTACCTCAGCAACAAGACTTGCTCTTTCATGGCCAACCCGGGCTGCAGCCTGGGCTACATCTGCTTGTGAAAGGGGTGTCTTTTACTAATTTTAACTGTGGTACAAAGTACACTGGAAGAAGGTGGGGTAGAGGTTTCCCTAAACATGGTGCCTGAAATCAGCAAGCTTTCTTGCAAGCATTTCCCTTACAGAATACAGGAAATAGCCTTAAGTCAAGGGTTGTGTTCAGTAAGCATCCTCTGCATGTGTACCCAGTCATAAGACCGTCTTTGTCCACCAGTGTGCAAGGCACATTCCTGTCTTCTTTGGCCCAGGTGTTCTCAAAAAGGCAGGCACTTTATTCTTTTTGTCATGATGGAAAATGGTTGGTGTCTGTTCTGTATCTGGATCCCATTATTCATATCCCCAGCCGAGACTTCTGTGTAACAACAAAAATGAAAAATCTGGAGAAAGTCATTCTGAGTGATGTTTTCACACTTACTGAATCATGAAGTTCCCAAAGGGGAATTGCGCTTCTCACTTCAGAAGATTGTTTAAAGGATTCAACTTTGAGACCAATGGAAAAACAACTGACAGTCACAGGTTAGCTTCAAATAAGTATGCCTGTTTCTCGTCAGCCAGAGTTCAAAGCCAGGTGCTGAGAAAGCAGATCATCAGTGAACTGGGTAGCAGATTGTGTTTGGAAACCTTCAACTTGGAAGCAGTGGTAACCCCTATTCCTTCCATGCAGATCACAGGTTTACCCTAGGAAAACTTACAGTTCATCTCTTTTCCCACTTTTGTAGATGCGATCCACACGCAAGGTTTCTGTCTGGCCAGTGGGCCTGGTCGGCGGGAGACGCTACGAACGTCCTTTGGTGGAAAACGGTAAAGTGGTCGGCTGGTACACAGGCTGGAGAGCTGACAGGCCCTTTGCCATCGACATGGCAGGTGAGGATGTAGATGGGTGCTTGCCTCCCTCCCGACTGTTTTTAGATGCACCATAGAGTTCTGGGCACCAGAAAAGAAAGCATTAGAAAAACAAACTGAATCAAACCTAGATGTGCTCGCTCATGGTCAGCAGATGAAATCTTTAAATGCTTAAATGGTTTTTTTTTTTTTGTCTAATTCTAGTTGAAATCAGTTTTGGAAGTGATTAGACAATGGTCAGTCCTCTCTACCCTATTTTTTTAATTAATTAATTTATTTTTCTTCTCTACCCTTTCATCTAGCAAATGTTTATGAGCCAAGTTCTTGGTTAGCATTGTGGATGTAATGTTAATTAAGTATGTCTACCGCTTCCCTTCTGTCTGATAGCTAAAACCTTTGGGTGTCTCTTCTGAAAGAGTGGTTGATATGTTACAATATATCCTATTTGTTTTTAAATTTACTAATGAATTAAAATTGGCAAGTCTTTTTAATGCATAGCAATAAATTTAGTTCTTTATTGATTTATTAGGTAGATAAAATATGAAACTGGATTACTGGTTTCCAGTCATTTATTAACTTTGTGTATAACTGTGTTTTTCAGTTTTTTACTCTCTGACCAACTATCTGAATTGAATTAGACCTGTAGTAAGTAGACCACAGGTTCTAAAATGCTGCTTTGTCACGAAGTAACTCGTGTTCTGTGGGTTACATAAAAATGATTCTGTGATTGCCTTGGAAAGATGGAGTTTGAAACATGAGACTTGGCAGGAAACAAATCCCTGACATCTGTAACCTACAAGATGAAGGCAGAAAGGCTTCAAAATCGATGGCATCCATCAGCAGTGCTGTCTGTCAGCCTGCGCTTGCCCAGTCTTTTGTGTGTACTTCCCATCCACAGTCAACTTCTCTTTGCCAAGAATTCTGATGACATGAAGACCCTGTTCTGAACTGGACATACCACTTTTATTTTTAGGAAGTAAGATTAAAGAGCACTGGGAGATGTTGAGGACATCATGCTAGGTCTGCCACACTGCATCATGGGAGAGATAAGCATTGTTCCTATTTGTGGGAAAATTGGCGATGGTCCCTGACCCCCAGGACAGTCTAGTCTAGATCCCTTTCATTTCCCTGGCCCCTGCTTTCAGGTCCCTCTGCATGCTGTCCTTTCTGTACCCTTGGTTTTCAGTCCCCAAAGCCTCAGAACTAAGCTGCTATCTCAGACACTGGATGCACATGGAGAGGCAGGACCTACCTACTGAAAGTTTTTGAAAGAACCCATTGTAGTCCAGTCTAGTTCCATGGCTCAGAAAATAGAAAGCCAACCCTAATATAGCTTTGGGGAATCAAATGTCTTGCTTAATTGCACTTATATGCTAGAGCAGAAAATTTAGAAAACATTGGGGAAAGTCCTTCCATATCTTCTCCGACTTAGTGTCTTCCTGTGGTAATGAAGCCATTGTGTGAGAGGAGCACCAGGTCCTCTAGGATGCCCTCCCATTTCCTAGTTTCCCACCTTGATAAGAGCAAAAAACAGAGCCAGGTCCCCAAACTTGTATATGAGGACTTATGCCTGCTAGAGCAACCATCTGACAGGCTTTGGCCCTCATCATCTCAGAGCTTTGTTTCTGCACACACTGCCGTGACACACAATAGCACTTCTGCCCTTCGCCCTTCGCCCTTCGGTAATGTCAGGGTGAGGGCAACTTGGACAACGCTCCCTGGATTCTAACACAAGAGCATTAGAGACTCAAGTATCCAGCGAACTTGTTGACTATTTGCATTGTTTTCCAAGATTTCTGAAATTCAAGTGACACCTGGGTTTGTGCCTTAGGTATTCCCATGGGCTAAGCTTTGAAGGCCTTTTCATTGATAAATCCTATGGGATTTTTTTTCTGCATGGATGAGCACTGTTTGGATTTTCCTATGGATTTCAATATATTTTCAAATCACAATAAAATATACTGATCATAATAAAGCCTGAACTTGCTGCTTTCTTTGTGTCTTTAGGGAAACTTTTGACTCACCAAGTTTTTGTTGCTTACCACATGTTTGTTTTGCATCTTAGCTTTCAGGAAGATATTGGTATTTGTGGAAGCCTAGAAGTGTGAATGACTAGGTTGGCAAGATAAGGATTCTGGTTTTGAAGTTATTCACCCCGATGATGACACTTAAAAACACTGAGCCTGGTATAGAGTCCACAGACCATGTTGATTCTCACTAGAAAGAGGAGCTGACCTTTTAGGCCCTTTGATCCAAATGGTGCTTTCTGCCTCATTTTTCAAGTCAGTACACACACACCTCCAGAGAAAAGCTCAGCCATGTGGACAGTCTGAAGAGCATTGTGTTCAACATGCTCTTGATGGTTGAGTGAGAGGACTGTACTGGAGTTTGGATCTCTCTTGCATTCAAAGCTGGTTAAGAAAACATGAACTTGAACAGGACAGCATGTCACATTTTCCCACTGTCATGTGTGGAGGGTTTGTGCACATGGAGCGGCAGTCTTGAGAACCTGGCTTATATTTCTGTGAAGCCATGACATAGCTCATCATTGCAAGTTCATCAACACATTAAACTGTGATGCTTCATGTCATTCATGTCCTTCTTAGACTTTCTCATTGTTGCCGCATTGAACTTTCCTGACTCCAACAACTTGTTCTGCAGTAACATGAAGTAATGCTTTGAAATTCTCTTGGGTATTGTGTCAATGGCAAAAGCCACAATGGTATTTTTCCGGGGGGGGGGACTTCCTGAAAACTTCCTAAAGATTGCTACTTCAATTAGCATACCCATTGCAGGCAGCCTGGCAGTGGCAGGCCATGGGCTTTCCCATGCGTCCTGCTCGGCCAGCCAGGAAGACCCTGGAATATTTCTTCAGCCTTCGCTTCCCAGAATAGCTCCCGAATCTGATGACTGGCTCAAAGAGAGCCATCCACAGGTCTTAGCCTTGCTTTCAGGGCAGGGAATTACTTTCATGTGATAGATTCTTTTTGGCAACTTCCAGGGAAATGTCAGTAAGAACCATTGCTTGAAAAAACTGAACATAGTCATTTTAAGCCTAGCTAGAAGTAAGGATTTGTTTAAATCCAGAACTTTGGGTTCTCAAAGTATTCTCTTAGTATTAACTATAGATAGCAGCCAGCTGGGCATTGTGTATTCAATTAAATGATCTCATGCACAATTCCCAGTTAGTCTCCAACATACAGTAGACACCATACTGATAAAATCCCATCTGGGCATACCAGTCCTGACACTAATCACCTGGAGTTCTACATACCCTACAAGGTAGATGGCACAGATAGATACCAGAGCACTGTGGGAATCCCCAGGCCAGCTATAGCTTCTGAGCAGAAGCAGAGGCGTACTGATTGATATCTCAAGGTCACATTGGCTTTGTGGAATTTTAGGTCATGGCTGATAAAAATAAGATGTGATAAAGTGTTTCTCATATGTAGCTTAGCAGAATGCCCTCCTAGACATCTGACAGGTCTCTGAATTCCTTACCTAGAATCCAGTGGCTATGGATGTGTGAAAGGCCCCAAGAAAGTAGACGTTCATGCGAGGAAGCACGAGCAAGCTGCTGTTGGGGAAGAACAAGGGTGTAGGGAGCCATAGTTTCTGGGGATTTAAAGGTCCCATCTAGACCTCTGGTGGAATCGGGTGGATAGTGGTGTGGAGCAGGACTGTTGAGTATGTCGGAGTGGGATGAGGGCCAAGGGTACCTGTTCAGGGAATGTAGGAGCAGTGAGAATGGAAGACAGATAGTAGTGGTTTCAAAGCAGAATAGCTCTCTCTCTCTCTCTCTCTCTTTCTATGCGTCTCTCTCTTTCTCTCTCTCTTTCCCTCCTTCCCTCCCTTCTTTCTTCTCTCTCCCTCCCCCCCTCTGATGTGGTGACTCACTCCTAGTACTTGGGAGGTGGAGGCAGGATGATCAGGAGTTCAAGGACAGCCTTGATTATGTGGTGAGTTTTATGCCAGTCTGGACAAGAGATACTCTCAAAGAACAGAGAAGGGGAAGGAGAGGAGGGAAAGAGAGCAGAGAAGGGTTTTGAAAATCCAAGGAGAGAAAATGAGGAGGGGTGGCCAGGATGTGATATAGACATATTCTCCTGGGCGAAAGGTAAGATTTGTAAGGACACCAAGGTGCTGGAAAGGTCAAGAGGCCAGTTGTTAGTTGGTCATCTCCTGGGTGCTAATAGAAAGGTAGAAGTGACATTTCTCCAACTGCCACCCTTATTGAGCACAGGACTGTATTGAGCCTGTAAGAATCCATAGCACTGAACCCAAGTCAAGCAGCGAGGATGCAGTTGATAAATCCTCACTAATCCATAGAGGCAATTAAAGAGGAGAAGACCAAGCTGTGGCTGTGGGAAGTTCCTAAAAGGTGTTTCGGAAGAGGTCACACTTGAGAGCCGTCTTATCTACCCATATAGACAGCTGAGCTTGGCAACTCACATGGGTAACCCCAATCCTGTGGGGAGCAGAGATAGCAAATCACTGGGGCTCTCAATCAGTAATAGACCCCAATGCAGAGAAAAAAATGGGTGAGTGGGAGATGGATGGGGACATCCAATGTCTTCCTCTAGCTGCCACAGGTGAGCCCATGAGCACCCCAAGCACGGCACCGGGTGCTCCATCACAGCAAGCATATACATACACCACATACGTGCATCACACCCCAGGTACTATGCACATGAAAAAAAAAAAGAAAAGAGACATATTTGAAAATTATGCCATAAATGGCAATGAGGCAAAAGTCTTTGTAGCCATCTGGGTGGAAGCGGTGAGGCCAGGGTAGGAAGTGGGAGGTGAGAAGCGATCTTAAATACCACAGCTATTAGGGACATAAAAATTTAACAAGCCATTTTAGATTGTGCACATAACTAACAGACATTTAGCTCTCTCTAACACCTTTTCTGTTGTATGATATGGTGATACCTGGCATGTTAAATTTAAGTTTGGTTTAGTTTTAATTGGTGTAATTTGTATTATCCTTTGCATATCTTGGATAATTAGAATGCCAGTATGTAAAATGAAGAGTGTGTACACTAGAGGAAAATCGCGTTGCCTGACTAGTGTGGAGGGTCTACACACGTTGACGGGTGTAGAGCCTGGAGTGACTGCAGATGAACTACAACAGTCATAGTACCTGCCTAGGCATCCTGCACTCCCCCATACATACTCCGTTTGCTCTCTGCAGTCCATGGAGCAGCTGCAGGAGAAATCCTTTGGGAATGCAAACAGGATTCTTGGAATTGGGATCAACCCCCCACCCCACTTCTCTGCCCCCAATCCCACCCAACCTTCCCTGACAGAGCCTTTTTTGTTGTCTAGGTCCCAACCTTGTCCCCTAAAGGGATGCTCTCCTTTAGTCCCACTGCCACCTCTCAACCTCCATGTCAAAGCCCCCAGAGATATTGTATTTGGGAGGTTCTAATCTCAGCTCACAGGCTGCCTTTTCAGAGAAGCCTTCACTGACACCCTGGAGTAAACTAACTCAGTTCCCATCATTACCTTACTGTGGAGCTTCTGCACTTGCCACACTGACATTATGTCTCTCCATGTTGCTTAAGCTCCCTCTCATCCCACAATAACTGGAATGCAGCCTCTGTGTCAGAAACTGTCACCATCCTGTTGTCTGCTGTGCCTTATCCAGTGTGTGCTACAATCCAGGGTCAAGAGGAGCTAGGTACTGTCCTGTTTCAAAGAATATCCCAATTGAAAGCTTACCAAGTGAACTTTTCATAAAGCTATTTCAAAATGATGTCCATGAACATGGGGAGGGTCAAGGGGTAGCGATAGACATGGCTGGAGCTCTCCTCCAGTGGAGGCTCTCTGCAGGGGCATGAAAAATCATTTATGCAGGTCTCCTTTGTCTTGGTATTTGTCAGCAAGCAATGCCATCTGGGTTAATTTATTTGGTAGATCCTTCCTGAGTAGATATTACTCTGATAAATTCAGAGCCAACTTGGATCAGATGGTCACCAAAGCCAGGAGTTGACTTTGTGAAATGTTGTAAAATGGAATGGACTTCTTTTCCCTTTGAATATTTTTCATTTGTATCAGTTACTTTCTTGTTGTCAGGACAAAATTCCAAACTAGAAACCGTTCAGGGAAGGAAAGGGTTTTTTATTTTGGCTTATACTTTTAAAAATATTCTTATTTGTTTGTAAACCAAAAGAGATAGAAGAGAAACAGAGAGAATGGGCATGCCAGAGACTCAAGCCACTGGAAATGAACTTCACAAGCATACACTGGCTTTCTGTGTGTACTGAGGAAGTAAACTCGGATCCTTAGGCTTTGCAGGCAAGTTCCTTAGCAGCGGAGTCATCTCTCCAGCCCAGCTTACAGTTCTGAGGAGAAGTGCCCATCTTGGCAGGGAAACCATGGCAGGAGCAGTCAGCCAATGTCACATCCTCACATCTGCCAGTGCCCACCTCCTCCAGCAGGCTCCACAAATTTCCCCATCGGTGCCACCAACTAGAGATTAAGTATTAAAATACTTAAATCTATGGGACACATTTACACACAAACCAGCACGTTGTCTAAGCGTTCTGTTTTCCATGCATGAATGTTCTGAGAAAGATATGGTTACTGAATGTTCTCATGGTGGCTTGTGGTGTCTTGTGATGCTTACCAGTGCAGGATCTGGAGACCCCCTTGGGACTTGTTGCTTAGATTGGTGCACTGTTTATCACTGGAGTTTTGTGGGGTTCTTTGAGAGAGAAGTGAAGCTACCAGAGGGTGGTAAGCCCATCCTGACAATGTTCAGAACCACAGGATGGTGCCCAAAGGTAGCCTGTTGCTCACTGTGTCCCCACTTGCAGAATGGGGGGAGCTCCCTAGAGACATGTGCATGCTACCTCAAGAGCTATCTAGCCCTTCATGTGAGCCACAGCCATGGCTGACTAAGTGGAAGGAGGGCAGGGACCAACTGTGCATCTGGGTGCTTACAGTCAAAGTGCTCTTTCTGGAACAGCTGGTGGGGGCAAGCAAGGATCCACAGAGTCCTTTAAGGGCTGGTGGGGAAGGGCAGTGGGTACCAGGGCCCATCTCTTCAATTCACACTGCTCTGTATTAATGTACTGAAATTTCCCTCATGGTATCAATAGAATAGCTCATTCAGGAGTTCATTCAGGACTAAGGTTTTGGAAAGCAAGTTTTTCCTTGTGTCAGAAAAATACAGTCAACTGAATAATTATATGTTGTCACTGAGTATTTACCTGGCATTTGTAGGTATTCTGTGTGCTTTCTTGTTTAATCCTTACTCAGCATTCTGGGAGATATTCTAGTTTTGTCAGTCTCATGTACATGCAAGGACCTTATGCCTAGATATGCTAAGTAACTTGTGCTGGATTAAGTGAGCTAGAGCTGAGGATCACAGTGAGGACACATGTCACAGAGATGGACTCCCTCAGAGCTTTAAACCTGTGCTCTCAGAAAGAACCCAGTTCTCTGTCCATTCCTCCATGGATGGGCATTTGGGTTGATTCCAATTCTTGGCTATTATGAATTGAGCTGCTATAAATATGGTTGTACAAATGTTTCTGCTTCGAGATGTGACATCTTGTGGATAGATGCCTAGTAGAGGGATATCTGGGTCCATTGGAAGGTCTATGTCCATTCTGTTCAGAAGTCTCCACACTGCTTTCCATAGCGGTTGAACAAGTTTGCAATCCCACCAGCTATGAATGAGGGTTCCTTTTTCCCTGCATCCTCGCCAGCAATGATTGTTGTTGATTTTCTTTATGATTGCCATTCTGACAGGGGTAAGATGGTATCTCATTGTGGTTTTGATTTGCATTTCCCTGATGCTTAAGGGTGCTGAGCACTTTCTTAAATGAGTTAAGGCCATTTGTGTTTCCTCCTCTGTGAATTCTCTGTTGAGATCAGTACCCCATTTTGTGAGGGGGCATTTTGGGTTTTTGTTATTAATTTTTTTTGAATTCTCTGTAGGTTTTGGAAATTAGGCCTCTGAGTTGTAGCTGGCGAAAATAATTTCCCAATTTGAAGGGGGTCTATTGGCTCTGAGTATGGTTTGTCTGTACAGAAGCTTTTGAGCCTGATCAGGTCCCATTGGTTAAGTGTTTGTCGTATTTGACATAATGGAATTTTACTCAGCTGAAAGGAAAAATGAAATATCGAAATTTAGGAAAAAATGGTCTGACTTCGAGCAGATCTTACTGAGTGTACTCTCAAAAGAACAGAGAATCGAACGCCGTATATTCTCCCTCATATGTGGTCCTTAACCAGGATAACCGTAAACTCTACGCAGACTAGTAGAAAGAAGTGAGAGGTTATGAATGAGGGGTAAGGAATGGGGAAGGTGAATGGCTTAAGCATGAGGTTAAACCATATTAGGTTCAAAACTATAAAATCCTTACGAGCATACTGTAACCTATTGAAAAAGTAGTGAGCGTCACCTGGCAAGAGGGGCCATGAGTAGTAGGGGAGAGAGTCTAAGCCTGTGAATAATTAGACCAGCCTGACAGTTCCAACCACTGGTTCCTTCCCTCACTGAGCTGTTGACCAAAGTGACTCATGAGATTCCAACAACAAGACATTCTGTCAAAGCTCTTGACTGCCCTCCCCAGGCCTGAGGCAAAACCCTGTTGCTGAAGAAACCCCAGAATGCCATCAGCATCGAGAGACCCTTCAACATCCGGAACGGTATCCAGCCCCCAGAAGGCAGTTAGTGTAGTGTTGGAAGGCACTGCAAAGGCTGCCAGGGGAAACTGATCAACAACAGCTGGAGTAAACAGAGACCACTGACACGAAACACAATCTGTGGTCATGAGTAGGCTGACCACACCTCCTACTGGGAGAGAACAGTGAACCAAGAAAGGAGCACTTGTACAATGGAGAAGCCTGGGCCTGGGAGAGACAATCAACAGCTTTCAAATTTGGCCAATTTTCCACTTGGTGAGGGGGACCCCTTGTCTGGAACTAGGGATTCAGGGCAATAGGCACCAGATCCCCTACTCTTGGGCTCCCAAGACAAGTTGCACTATGGAAGCGATTGACAGGGAGGCTACTAAAAATAGAATCTAGGTAATCCAGAATTGTGTATATTTGTTAACCTACACTGATCTCACTCTCTGATGGAGATTGTGTTTGTATTTTTCATGATGCAGCGAGAGAGCTGGGGCCCATCTAACCCTACCAACCAACTGTAGGCCAATACCTGAGATTCTGGCAAAAGAGGAGCCACCACAGTCATACCATGGAGGATCCATATGGAACCTCACAGAGAATGACGGGATGAACAAGGGACCCACAGCCACAGCCATTAAATCAACACAGGATAAGCCAGTGAGACAGAAACCAACGATTTTCGACACAAAGACCCCTAAGCTCACAACCTTAAAGTAGCCTTAATACTTATCCACCACGACTCAGGGAACTATGCGTAAGAGGGGGCGGAAAGATTGTGAGAGCTGTGGTGGGGTAGATTATCCAGAGGCATGACCAGGATAACCTGGCTGAGTACTAGGCTATCCACGGTCCCCTGTCACAAGGACTGATCCAGACGACCCATGGAGGAGGTTATTCAGTGGATTGGGGAGGGGAGGGCAGCGGGGAATTGGGGATAAAACTCATTGTTTGCCCACTAAATACTGTAACTCATTATGGACAATAAAAAAAAGAAAGAAAGAAAGAAAGAAAGAAAGAAAGAAAGAAAGAAAGAAAGAAAGAAAGAAAGAAAGAAAGAAAGAAAGAAAGAAAGAAAGAACACAGTTCTTTCTCAAGAGCCCAGTTCTTCCAAATACCTCTGTTTTCTTCACCTGTCTAGTAGAAGATGCCTCTTCATTAAGTAAGACATCACTAGTGAGCACCTAGTAGAACATTGTTGGTTAGAACATTACATTTCCTTTTGTTGGTGGTGTTTCAAAGAGTCTCTCTCTAGCCCAAGCTGAGCTGGAACTCCCTCTGTAGTTCCCGGCTTAGCCTGGGACTCACAGCATTCCTCCTCCCTCTGCCTCCCAAGTGCTTGGATTAAAGATGTGTGCCACCATACCCAGCAGAGCATTACATCTCTTAACCAAAACCCACAGTCAGACTGACTTTAGATTCAACTGCTCTGCTTAAAGGAATCTGGTTAGTGTTTTGATTATTACAACAGACAGATCCACACAGGCAGCTGCAGATGGTGACTTGCTGACCTCCAGGCCCCACTAGGGCACAAGCGAACTGTAGAAAGTGAAGATCTAACACAGTGTTTCCTCACCTATAGATCTGGGGTCATTCCATCTGCCCTATGGGCTGTGGTGAGGTTAGAATGAGAAAAGGTATGCAGATGTTCCTGCTGCTGTGTTAATATTGGCATCTGCACCTGAATTTGTTCATTTCAGTTCACTCCAAAGCTAATACTTCAAAGCACTCAAACTCTGCTTTGGACCCATGGACTTTGCTTGCCCGCTGGCTGGTGGGCCAGGACTCATTACCATTCCATGAGGTGGTTGGTGTGCAGGCTGGCAGGTTGAGATAAATGTTGGCCCTTGCTTTAGATTAAATACTCCATGAAGAGAGTGATCAATAATAGAAGAACAGAGCCATAAAAGATCATTAAAGAGTTGTTTAGGAGCAGATATATGCTCCTTTTTATAATTTCCCAGCTGAACAATTATGCAAACAGAAGCACTTGAGCTAGCAAAAGTAAAGGCCTGTAATGGTGGAGCTGGGGATTCGAACTTAGATAATACCCGACAAATTCCAGTGCACCTCAGAACTTAAGGAGTACCCGAATTCTTGCCTATAAAGGTAAAAAATTAAAACTATAGACCACCAGAGGATAAGGTATAGTGGGAGACTTTATTTAAAGGAAAATGGGGAGTTACAGAGATCTCCAGCCACCAGTGTGGAGAGAACACGTGGCAGAGGGTTGAATAAAATCGATGCTGTTCAGCCAAACAAGCAGAACAACAAAAGATAACAGAGGACTCCCATCATGAGGAAAAAGGTCCATGTGGGGAAAATATTGAGGTCCCCCTCACCCCAGCCATTAGTCTGTGGTGAGCGAGTGAAGGCCTTACCTTCTTAAGGCCTGGAGATTCAGAAATCCTTCTCCTAGGAAGCCATTTGGAGGGAAGAGAGTCACTTTGTTTCAGTGACTTTTAAGACCTCTGCCAGGTAAGTCAGAGAGACAGCTGGTTGGTCCATACCTGACCAATCAGTTTTAGCATCTAGGTTTGAGCTCTAGCTAGACATACCTCCCACTCAGGGGGAGGGGTCAGGCCTGGAATCTGTGAACTTGCCTGAAACTGTCACAGGCCATTTGATAACATTTTGATCTGCAAAGTGTCTGGTGTGGTGTTGAGTGCCAGCATGCCCCTGGGACCGGACAGCGTGGAGCACAGGCATGTATTCATTGTAAAATGTACTTGTGACAGGGAAGGAATCCGAAAATTCTCACTTCTAAAAGTTGAGTCACCACCTTGACTTTTCAGAGAACATCTGCAGATATAATTTACATTTCAGTCTGAAATACGTAGTTCATTCATGTGAATACTTAGTATTAGGAATTGCTGCTTTGCACAATTAACCCTGGGGCTGTATGCCTGTTTTTCCTAGCATGTGGATGGTTGCTGTGACTATCACTCTTCCTTCTTCATTGGCTTCAGAAGTTAGACATAGCAGAGACGCTATAACCTCCCCAATGCCAGGATTCTGGACTTTACCCCCTCCCTCCCCCATTGTACCCTAAGCTGGATGAGCCTGAGGTCATAGAAAGACATGCTCTACCTTCCAGCCAGAGTTTAGAATGCCTCTCTGCTTTCTCGTGTTTGCCTGGTTAATTTCTAGTCTCCTTGCAGAACTGGTGGGTGGTGCAGAAATTGCCTTCTCAGGCAGCCTTCCTGATGTTCCACCTAGCTTTGATGCCCCTCTCTCCTGTTCCCCTGGATCTGCATCACGTGGGTTCCCACAAGGTGGCGACCATGTCCCTAGCCTTTCTGCTTACTGGCCAGCTGCTGGTCAACGTTTCTTCTCTGTGTCTCCAGGTGAGGCACTGTCCCAACATTAGCAGCTTGAAAACTGTTTGCTGAGCTCCATTAATTGTAATTGTTTCCCTTTTCAACTTTAAGGATCATTGGAATAAAAAGTTAATGCCATCTTCCTGCTCCTGAGAGCACATTGCCACTGTTTCCCAACTGGAGATTAAGAAGGGGTGATGCTGAGCCATGCTGAGAGCCCCTAAGGACCCTCACTGGCTACACATCCGAATTCCCATCAGTTAGACCTTATCATTGAAGGAGAGGCCTGCTGCTCGTGTACAGATGCTGTGCCTGTTATAAGATGCTGCCAGAAACCTCAGTGGCCTGTGCAGGGGGTCAAAAGCCATTTCAGGTCCTTCCTGAGGCTCAGGATAATTCATTAGTGGGCACAGCCCCACCCACCCAGACACACCTTGTGTCATCCTTGGAGGTCTCAGGTGACATAGAGTCGTTGCCAAGTCTGGCAGTGCTCAGTGGGAATATTCACATAAAACCCACTTCCCCCAGTCAAGCAAGAAGAGAATTTGGGTATTGGAATGGAGGTTTTGTTTGTTTGTTTGTTTTGTTTGTTTTAATCCTAGTTACTGAAAGGCACCACCAATAGTATATGTGAAAAGATTGCTGGATCCATTGAGAATGGAGTTTGGGTCTATTTGGGATATACATATTAATTTGTAATTGACACATAATTGAACATATTTATGGGACATCGTATGAGTTTAGTACATGTGTTCTTGTCTAACGATCAAAAACTTAGCATATCCTCACTTCAAACATCATTTATGGCAAGAGCCTCCAGAATCTTCCATCTGTTATAAATACTTGATAAGTTGTGTGTTTATACTATGCTATTGTGCTGTAGAACTACACTGGAACTGACTCTTCCTAACTGTAACTTTGTGCCTATGAACCACCTCTCCCTGTCCCTCCCAATCCCCTTCTCAGCTTCCCATGATTCCAATCTCTTCCTGTTTATCCTCATTGACCAGGAGCGGGCCACTCTGATGGAACAGTGCTTAGAGAATGGCAGTATTTCCCCCCCCCCCCCAGGGTGCTGCAGATCTAATCCATGTTCTCACCACACCAGGCAACAAAACCAGGAAGTCTGAAATGAACACAAGTGATGCAGTCACAGCAGTGGCTCTCAGCATGGGGATACCAGTGATGCCAGAAATTCTGTAAGATAGCAGCAGACAGAAATAGTAGGAAAGGGAACAACACTTAGTATAAATCCATAGGTCCAATACAGTTTTAGAATCAGAAAACTGTAAATGTCTGTGGGAGCTGAGAAGATGGTTCAGCAGGTAAGAACACTTGCCTCGAAAGTATGAGGACCTGAGAGGGTCTGATTGGAGAGGGATTGATTCCCCAGCATTTGAGTAAAATAGCTGGGTGTGCTAGGTGCGTCCATGTATGTCTGCAACCCAACCCTGTACAAAGGAGAGAGCAGAAAATTGCTGGGACTGGCTAGACAGGCAGTCTGAACAAAGATAGCAACTCTGAGTCACCAGGAGTGACAGAGAACACCCAACATTTTCTTCTCGCCTCTGCACAGGTGCACACTGGGCACACATATCTGCGCGCGCACACACACACACACACACAGAGTAGATGTAGGAGAAAAATATTAATGCTATATAGAATACCATTTCCTGTGAGTTTTGAGTATAGCTCTTCTGCAGTGAGTTCTGCTGCCTCCTAGGCATGAGACACACTGCCAGCGAGTTAATAGTTCTTTCTGCCTGTTTTATTTGCATCTCTAGGGTGGAGTCACTGTGAGGATTCAGTGAGTTCATGCTTCCAGCTCTTAGTAAAATACCTAATACATGGTAATGATTAAGTTTTATTGTCAACTTGTCCTGTTTAGTAACCTTGGGTGGGTCTCAGGTTGTTTAGAGGAAGGGGCAAGATGAAAGGAAGCTCAGGGGAGCTAGGCAGTGCAGAGAAGAATTCCAGAGACTCAGGGAGTCAACAAATCTGGGAAAGGGTTGCAAGATGCCGCCCTAGGGCTGTATAATCTCTGCTTAGACTGTGAAAGGGGGCAGCCTCTTTCACCTTTATAGAACTTCCCCTGGATCTGTTGCTTCCATAAATCTCTTCCTCCCATAACTGTGCCTGGTTTGGAGGTTCATCCTAGTGGCATGTGGCTGACTATAACACTCAATAATAGCTGCTGTGAAGCCCAAATTCCCACCAGCACAGCCATAATTGCCACCGCCCTTAGATCTGAGAGTGCACAGCTGTGTGGCCTGCCCTCACACACACTCGTGGTTGGGGCTGTTCTACTGCCTAATCCCTCCATCTGTCTCTGCCCCCACACTTCTCCTCTTGCCAGCTGCCATCTTGACACTCAGCCATCTTTTTAACCTCGACCAGCAGTGACTGGGGTTGTCTTTCTCTTGTTCTCTGCAGGGTCCACTATCCCCACACCACCCCAGGTCTTCACACATACTGTCTTTCTGGAACAGACTTTCCCTCCCTGTCCCTTCTCCCTGACCAGCTTCATTGGTTCATTTTTTTAAAGTACAGCATGAATATCAGATAAAACAAGATGTAATCAAAGCAAGTATGAAAAATTCATTTGCTGTGAGTTCTTGATCTTGTAAAAGACACGATGGAGAGGGATGATAAAGGATGAACTAGAATTCCACAGAGGGGATGGATAAGAAAAGGTCAGGAGTATTCATGTCATAATTTACCAAAGAGGTCAGGGCAAGAATAGTCAGTGAGGAAAAGAGGAATACCTCAAACAGTGAAAGCTATGCCTGCCACAGATGAGTGGCATTCATCAGCAGACAAAGTAGATTCCAACTAAACCATCCACATAGATTTATTTACCTCATTTTTCTAAAGTTTGAAGTTTTAACTGGACAAACAGAAGGCTGTAGAAAGTGGAATATATGACAAACTGGATTTAATTTCTCCCTAGGAAACACTGTGTTCAGTATACGTAGAACATGCCTCTATTTTAAATGCTTCACAGTTCTGAAAATTGAAGTACACCAGCATATCATAAGCCTGTACAGCTCAAAGCATGAACATCAGAAACAACAAACTACATGGTAACACTGGTGAAGAAGGGCATGGAGTCCGTCCGTGGTGGCAGAGCTGGAGAAGCATAGATGGTTTGGGTTGCTATCCTGCCCTTGACCTCTGCTCAGAAGCTGGACCCTGGCAGCCTCTCTGTACCTGCTCCCTGGCAGCTGCTCCAGACAAGATCACAGGGCACAGAGGCTTCAGCTGCTTAAAAATGCAAGCTGGCAAATGTCACTGCCCTAGACCTGCTGGTGCAGCAGCCATCCGCTGGGCTCTCCTCCTCATGCATCTCTGCTGTGGCCACAGGAATTTCCCTAAAGCTGACTTTTGGTTAGAGTCAACAGCAGCTGTTACCTGCTGCAGAAGGTGTGCAATCCTGGGGTTGGCAAACTACCCATGGCCACTTGATGGCCTTGCCACTCTTCGCTGATGCCCAGCCTAGTACTTGGTTGCAAACCTCTCTGTTTCCTCCTCTATACAGATGGCGAAGACTTCTAGTGCTTCAAAAATCACCTCAGATTTCAGTCTCTGAAGCTTTCCTCACTCAAATCAGCCACTTGCTTCTCCATTTTCAGCGCTCAAAGCTTTGTATTTACCTGGCCTGTAGCATGTCTGTAATATGACTGTGTCTGTTTTCTAATTGGACTAATAATTACTGAGGGCTGGGAGTGTAGCTTCTGCAGTATCGTATCAACACTAAAGGCAAAGAAAGTATTTGTGTATATATATACATACTTTGTTTGTCTTTAGTATATATATATATATACATATGTATATTTATTTATTTGAGAGAGAAGCAGAATGAGAGAATGGGCATGCCAGGGCCTCCAGCCACTGCAAATGAACTCCAGACACATGTGCCACCTTGTGCATTTGGCTTTACGTGGGTACTGGGGAATCAAACTCGGGTCCTTTTGCTTTGCAGGCAAACGCCTTAACTGCTAACCCATCTCTTCAGCCCAGTAAGGATATATTTTAAAAAGAACCGGCCACTGGCCTGTGTGCATGGTTTGTATTAACTCATTTGAGATCTCCCATAACTGTCTCCATTTTACAATTGGGGAAATAAGGCACAGCGCAAGGAAAATCCTCCACCACTTCGCCTCACCAGTAAGTAGTAAAAGAGACATTTGAACCCAGGTGCCTTGGGTTAAGATCCCCGATTCAACCACCCCCCTATACTGACTGCCACATCATTTTCTGAAAGGAGGTCGTCAGGAAACTTCTTAAGGTTTCAAATCAAAACCAACATCACTCCTGCAAGGCACTAGATGCTGATACAAGCATGAGGCTTGAAGAGAGACTAGAGATGACCTCACTGCTAGTCGCTGGGGTTGGGGGATGGCACAAGTCCTTTCTGCATTTGGTTCTGGGTTGGACAGGAGTGGTTTAGTGTGACCCACCTAGTAATACCTAGTAAAGTAGAAAGCCTCTAATGGCACCCCATTAAACTGTTTTTATTATAAATTAAAACAATAAAGAAGCAAATCTCAAAGAGGAAAAAAAAAAAGCAGGAGTGACACTGGCGGTGCCGAGACTATTGGTTCTGCCATTGGCAACGGGGACAGTTGTTTGCTTTCCATCAGCCCTGTGGGCTTTTGAGCCAGCAGAATCAGTTGCCCTTTAGTCTTTAACATGGATGACTTTTTTTTTTTTTAGTATTTAGTTAACTAAGGCTTCACCATTAACGAATGGATTGTTAGGATCCATGTTTGTTGTGACGGCTTCCTTAAAATCTGGATTTCTGTTATCGTCAAATGAGAGACTTAATTGTTTATAAAGAGTACTTCCTAAAGATGCAGTGTTTTATATTTTTTCCCTTAAAGAATAATTACTTCTGAATAGTTTTTGAGACGTTAAAAAAAATGAGCAGCTTTAAGAAAAACAAAGGTTCACCCTGAAGCAAGCATAAAGACTGTTAGTATTCTGGAGCTGATGAATGGACTTATTTGACAAGAGGTCATGTCATGTCCTCTCATCACTCCTCACAAGAAGAATATAATTCGAAATTATTGTTAGAAGTAACTGTCAGAAGTGTCAGGTTCTGCTTGTTAAAAAATGGCACATGGGCCAGTGGTTAAAGGCACTTGCTTGCAAAGCCTGATGGCCTGGTTTTGATTCCCACATAAAGTCAGCTGCACAAAGTAATGCATGAGTCTGAAGTTGATTTGCAGTAGCAACAGACCCTGGTGTGCCCATTCTTTCATTTTCTTTCATTCTCTCATTCTCTATCTCTCTCTCCTTTCAAATGAATAAAAAGAATGGCATATTAGCAAGGAGTCTCCACCATGGTTATGAAAGAATATGTAATGACATACGAATGGTCTTAGAGCCATGGATATGTGTAGCAAGAACATTTGTATTTGTGTTCTCCCAGGCCTGGATTAGCCCTTCAGAGTGTGCCTCTAGAAGCAAGTCTGACCCTCTTGTGCATGTTAACATGCTTTTGCCAGCTCCTATCACTGCATCCTTGGACTTTTCAGCCTCCAGAACCATGTGCCTAAATAAACGTTAATTAATTATAACTCATTCAGCCCAAGGCATTTTGTTATAGAAACGGAAAATGGACTAAGAGATTGAGTGAAGTTGAAAATCAATACATACCACAAAAGTTTCTGAAATTAAAAAAAAGTCCTCTATGGAATTTAAATAACATTAAAAAACAAGTTGGTCAAAGAAGAAATCATGAGGGAAAGCACTTTGTAAAGCACTTTGAGATGAATGAAAATAGAATTACAATAGCTAAAACCTATAAAGTATAGCTAAAGCAATGCTTAGAGGAAAATTTATAGCTTTGAGTGACTGTATTAAAAAGAGTATCTTTCTGTAATAAGAAACTATAAAAGCTGAGGGAAATGGCTCAGTAGGTAACAGCACTTGCCATGCAAGCAGGGGGGGGCCTGAGCTCAATACCCAGAACCCATACAAAAAGTTGGGTGTGGCCACATACATTTCTTAACCTATCTGTTGTTGGGAGTGGAGCCTGGAGGATCACAGGGCTTGCTGATGGAGAAAATGGCAGCTTCAGGTTCAGAGAGAGACTTTATCTCAAGGAAACAAAGTGGAAGCGTGATAGAGGAGTATATCCACCTTTCTCCTCTGGCCTCAGCGCACAGAGTGCACACACTATACATGCACACACCATACCACAGACTGCTTGTAGACACAACCAGGAAAACACTAAATAAGTGCTAATAAATGAGTACAGCAATGTTGAAGGATATAAAATCAACATAGGGAAATCAAGTATATATTTCTATACAGTAAGTGAACAATCAGAAAATGGAACTAAGATGGCAGTTGAGGTGCCCAGACATCCAATGATAATAGTCCTTTTACAGAATGATGCCTTCGGTAGTTCAAATGTGAATGTATGTTCCCCATAGCCTGAGGTAATTTTGATTAAGCTTACAACTTGAATCTCCAGGAGGCAAAGCCCTGCTGGAGGAGGTGTCACTGGGAATGAATCTTGGAGTCCAGCCCTAAGGTGTGTTTTGGGGGACAGATCTTAAGTCCAGCCCTAAGGTGTGTGCAGAGCGGTTTGGAGCTCTGGCTGGTTGTGTTTGCTGGCTGTTTGATGGTATCTCTCCTACTGATCTATGGAAATGAGTCAGCTTCTTCTGCCATTGATGGTATTCCCCTGGAATTTGTAAGCCCCTTCCTCCCATAAACTGTGTCTGGATGGATGTTTGTCCCAGCAATGAGAAACTGACTGTAGCATCCAGCAACTTCCATGATTGTACAGTATCTATGTCTGTGTTAATTTGAAATTTAAAATTGTCATTCTTGTTTGCATGGATAGATTGTTGAAATTGATATCTATTAGCAACATTAAAAGTGCATTTCAAGAGTCCAGTGTTTTAGTGCACCTAGCCAGTAACTTCAGAGAGAAAGTAGTTAGCGGTATCTTGTGACCAGAGTATAAAGATATGGTGTCCAAAGGCTATCCTTTCGGAGCTGGAAGTGGACTTCTGGAATGAGATGCTGTGCATTGAGAGAAGCAGTTGTGCTGGTGAGTCTAAGGTGATAACCACAGAAGAAAGCAGTGCTAATTGGGGAGGAAGAAGAGGTGTCCTTTGTGCACTTGGCTTATTTCCCACCTGTGTTACCTTTTCACTTCATTTTTAACTTATCTCAATGGAGAGGACATCCAGCACATTGTTGAGTAAAATCAAGAGCAGCCATCTTTGTCTCATTCTACTCTACAAGGATTTGAAAGTCAGTCTTTTCACCATAAAGTAAATGTTAGTAACAGGGTGCTTTTTTGTTGTTGTTGTTATTGTTTTGAAGATGCCTTCAAGTTGAGAAAATTTCACTCCTGTCCATGGTTTGCTGAGAGCTTTATTTTTTCCCCTTTTAATCAAAAGAAATTGAATTTTTTTCAAATGCATATTCCTCATCTATCAAAATGTTTCAAGTATAAAATTAGTTGTACATTGCTTTTAAGCTAAGAAACTTGTACACTGTAATCCTGAGGTAAACATATGATGTTGTTACATACTGTCTGTTTCATTGCAGGGTTGGGTTTGCTGAGGTTTTGAGGCTTTATCTGCCTTTCTTCATGGGTGATGTTGGTTTGCAGTTTTCTTAGGATGCTTTTGTGTGGTTTGGTTGTCAGGTCAATGCTGGCCTTATGATTTGAAAAGCATTCCTTCCTTTTCATCTAAAACAAAAATTAAGTGTAAAACTACTATTATTTCTGTTTTAACGTTTACATGAGAGAGGAGCAAGAGAGAAGATACACCAGGGCCTCTGGCCTCTGCAAACTCCAGAGGCATACGCCACTTTGTGCATCTGCCTTTACATGGAGAATCAAATCTAGGCTGTCAGGTTTTGCAAGCAAATGCCTTTATTCTCTGAGCCATCTTTCCAGCCCTATTTCTTTTTTAAATGCTTGCTAGAGTTCACCAGTGAAGCTGTCTGGGAGTGTTGTGATAAACGAAGGTCATGACGTGCAAACTTCATTTCCTGTATTGCTCAAAGCTCTTGGCTGAGCTTGGGTAGCTTCTCTTTCAAACCTTCTGTCTGTTGTGATTCAAGTTGTCCAATCCTGACCCAAGTTATTATTAATACTCCTTTGTGACTCATGTAACAAAGAACCTCTTCTTTCATGTGTAGTAATAATAATTTGTGTTCTTCTGTTTCCTAAGACCTATAAGTAGATGTTTATAATTTTATTCCCTTTTTCCCCTGAGGGCTTTTATCTTGCTGATTTTTTATGTTGCTTTCCTGTTTCTCCTTTAGTGATTTCTGCTCTGATAAGTGTTTTTTTTTCTTTCTGTTTTCTTGGGTTTCATTTTTTATAGTTTATAAAGGTAGGAAATTACATTTCTCTGGTGTTTAGAATATTTATAAAAATTAAATTCTATTTATATTACATTTGGAGTCATTATTAATGGTTCAGTGGTTAAGGCCCTTGCCTTCAAAACCTAGCTATCTAAGTTTGATTCCCAATACCTGCATAAAGCTAGATATACAAAGTTGCTTGCAAATCAATCAATAAAAATATTTTTCATCCAAGCACTGATTAAATATACCCCACACACTTTCAGGGTTGTTTGCATTTGCATTCAAGTAACCACTTTCTCATTTTGACTTCTTCTTTGATCTGTTTCTTTGAATTATGTGTAGTTTCCAAATACTTGGAAAATAACTTAATCTTTGTGGTTTTTGTTTTTTTTTTCAATTCTATAGTCAGATAGTTTGAGAATTGGTTTATGGCTCAGACTATGGCCAGTCTTAGGACTGTCCCATGTGCACTTGAAAGATGGTGTTCTTGTGGATGACCTAGTCCATGCTGGGGCCATTTAGTCACACTGGTTGACACTGCCTTACATATGTACTGATTTTTCACGTTTTGGAAATTTTAGATTATTTCCTTACATGTTTTTGTCTTCCTCTCTCACCTTTCATTCTGATTCTTTGATACTAGTGTATGTTATGGTCTTTTTATTTGTACTTTATTTGGCGTCTTCATTATGAAGTGATTGACTCATATTCTTTAATGTCTCATGTGCTGCTAATTCCACCCATTGCATTTCCGTCTTGTCCTTTTCATTGAGATGACTTTCTCTCTCTCTCTTCCATGCTGCATCAGGCTCAAGCTCTTCTCTCTTGAGCACGTGAAGTATAGATTTTAATCTCTTTATCCTACAATTCTATCATCCATAGTTGTTTCTGTTGACTGGATTTTCTCGTAGTAAGTTACTTTCCTGCTTTTTGTACACCTGGCAACTTTTGTGTCTCAGGGACTCTTAATTTTAAATTGTTGCAGAATAAATGATATTGATCTCTCCTTCTCTCTCTCTCTCTCTATATATATATATATATATACATATATATATAATGAATATCCACACACATAAACATATATAGTGAGTTATAAATATATGTAAATACTTTTTGAGGTTTGAGCAGGAGCACAACAAAGGTATATGGAAATTTTTTTCTTATGTCTTGTTTTTAAAACTCAGGAGGACCATGTGAGCTTTTAGTGCTAATCTGACCACAGCAGACAAGACGATCATCCATGTTCTTTCCCAGGCACTCCAACTCTTTCTAGGTGCTGTGCCATCTGTTGAGAATGCGCACTCTTCCTAGCTTGAGTGAGTTCTCAGTACCTGATGCACCCACCCCTTTCCAGGTATTCTTTACAAGGCCTAGGTACTTCTGTCTGATCTGAGTTCAATCAACAGGGTTCTTTCCTCTGCAATTCCTAATCTACTATTCTGCAATTCCTCACTGCCTAGGTGTCCGCAAATGCTCAGGGAGACTGCAGGTGGGGGCTCCCCTGCCTCTGCTGTGGATTGCAAACACCTCTGGAAGGGAAGCTGGGGCAGTTTTAGAGCTCACATTTATATTTCCTCTGAGAGCTTGCTCTCACAATCCTCTTTTCCAATGTCTGAAAACTTTCTTCCAAACACCCAAACCAGTTTCCTGTCACTCAGAACCATGAGGAATAGACATGGTGATGCACACCTTTAATCCCAGCACTCAGGAGGCAGAGATAGAACGGCCACAATTTCCAGGCTAGCCAGAGACTACATAGTGAATTCCAAGTCAGCCCAGGCTACAGTAAGACATAACTCCAGGTCAGTCTGGGCTAGAGTGAGACCCTACCTCAAAAACCAAAAATAAATCAACCAAAGAAACAAAACAGTGAAGGAAACTCAGTTACTGTTGCTTTCTCTCATCTAGATATGAAGTAGCTTGATAGATACTATATTGTTACAAATTTTCTAAACGGTAGCAAATATATGTTGGAGCCTATGGCCTCCCTTAGAATATATATCCTTGCCACCTTACTCCTCTTAGAAGCTAAAGAAATCCTGTCACTGTCACAGTGAACACTTTTTCACTGACTTTTTCTTCTTTTTCGAGGTAGGGTCTTACTCTAGCCCAGACTGACCTGGAGTTATGTAGTCTCAGGTGGCCTTGTACTCATGGCGATCCTCCTCTATCTGCCTCCCTAGTGCTGGGATTAAAGGTGTGTTCCACCATGCCTGGCTTTGACATACTTTTTTTCTATAACTGACCAGAACAGAAAACTCTACTCCCATTTTTTTCACTCCCCAAGGTTCCTAAATAACCCAAGCCACTGCAACATCTTTAAAGCTAAAGGAATCTCACTGAAAAGGGGAAGATATATTACTTTAGGCATTAATACTTGAAATTAAAGAAAATGTAAGAAACCCATCTGTTGCAGTCAGCTTCTCATTGCTGGCAGAAAGAAGCCCACCAAAAGCAGCTTGTGAAGGAATAGATTTATTTTGCCTTCAAGACTCAAGGGGAAGCTCCATGATGGCATAGGAAATGATGGCATGAGCAGGAGGACATCACCTCTGGCCAACATCAGATGGCCAACAGTTGACAGGAGAGTGCCAAACACTGGCAAGAGGAAGCTGGCATATCATTCATAAGACCACCCCCAACAATACAATGCCTTCAGGATCTTCAATTCCCAAATTGTCATCAGCTGGGGACCTAACATTCAAAACATGTAAGTTTATGGCTGACACCTGAATCAAACCACCATACCATTAGTGGTTAGGAGCTACAAAATGCACCTGAGTTTTCTGGGGGAAGACTTTCTCAGCAAGGCAGAGGATTTCCTCAAAGAATCCCAGAGCTTGGTCTAGCCTGGTGCCTGTGCAAGGAATGGGCAGAGGGCTGCAGCAGGTGCCTGTGGAGCACCTTCATTGTGCCCGTCACATTTTTGTATGACGAAAATAGAAGGGGGCTTTGCTCCCATACTGAGCTGCCCACTGTATCCCCTCTGCAAGGTGCTGGCTTTCAGGTACACATGACAGGAAAGGGGCTCTAGCAAAACCAATGCTAGCTTCACAACTGGCTATGGCCCATGCTTGAACTGTAGACTCTGCCATGTAACTCTGCATTAAGAGATAGAAATTCCTGAGGTACGGTCATCAAGAAATACTCTTCTAATCCTTCAAGGAAAAATAAAGGCAATCAAATCAAAGTGCTATCATATCATTTCAGAATTACTTCCGTACCATCGGATCTCTTTAAATATACAATAGAGAAAGCCAGAACCTTAAAGCCATGTAAAGAATATACCAGAAGCTGCAGCATAATTGAGAAGGGCAAAAAGGATGGAGTTTATTATTATAAACACATGAAAGAAGGCAAGAAATCTTTGAACACTAAAATGTGATTTGGCCTTGTGAGAAAAAGCACTTTATTTTATGCCCTGAGCTTTGGAGTTTTGGTTTGTGTCTCATGCTGTCCAAGCTGTGCCTGAGGAAGACTTTGGTATCAAGTGGTGTGACAGGTGACCTGGCTTTGGCCCTGAGACCTTTTGCACACCCTTTGCCTGTCAACCAGTATTCTTCCAAGCTGTAATTGGTGGCTGATACACTCAACACTGTTTACACAGTAGTACTTTTTATTTACACAGTGCCCTCAATCAATATTTTTTTCCATACATAATGAGTTGAGCTTCACCAGATGAGGAAATGGGACATTACAGAATTCAGAAAGGTTAAGTGACTTGACTAATGTCCCAAGCACAAGGACCTAGTCAAGAACAAAAGGCTACTCCAACTTCAGTGTTCTTGCTTCTAGCATGTGCTGTGTGCCTAAAGACAGGATTGGGGGAGGACGCTGGGAGAGCTTTAAGGCTGGTTGGTGTTTTTTTTATTTTTTATTTTTTGAAGTTTAGATTGTATTATAGACCATAAGAAAAAGAAAGAAGACATAACTCCTGCACAGCAGGAAGAGGTCCCCAAAATGGGAAAACCACCTGGTGACTTGATTGGAGTCTTTTATGAGAATTTCCTGGATGAGGGCTGAGCTGGTCAGTTCAGTTCTCATGTCAGGTGGAATTTCCCTCACATCTTCCTGCC
>PVHP010013830.1:0-40267 GCA_004024765.1 Zapus hudsonius | reverse complement strand
TGAGCCCTCTTCAACTTCATGACCCAAGGTTAACATTTGTTTTTCCTTTATGAAAGAAAAAGGGGGAAATTTCAAAACATAAATACCAAAAAGTGCCCCTGTCCATCTTGCTGAGATTAGCCAGCCTAGTGATACATAACCTGCTGGGATGTCTGAGTTCTGAGTTCCCCTCAAGGGATCATTCAGTAAATCTTATTTGAAGTGCTCAGACTTTGCCTCCAGTGAATATTAGGCTTTGAAACTTCCTGTCATCTTGGCTGAGAACAGAAGCCATAACTAGCTGCTGCTGCCAGAGGAACTTTCCAATGTTCTATCTGGCTTCAGGCACCCACCTCTGTCCAGAAAGGGAGCCTGGTGCTGCTGGGCACTAGACTGAAGACAACAGACCCACTCTGATCCCAGCTCTTCCTTTAATGAGGCCCAGCCTCATCCCACACCTCTTGTTTGGACATCAGAAAGGCACACTGGCCAGAAGCTCACTTAGGGTAGAGCTAACCCAGCCTTGCCATGCCAGACCTTGGATCTGCCCTCACCAGTGTGGGGCATTTCAGGAAGTATGGTCCCTCCAGCAGTCAGCCTTGAGTGTACAGTGTGCAGAGCTCTGCAGATCCTAGCTGGAGACCCCACACACAAAGCTGAATTCACCTGAGGGAGGGAAGACTCAAGTCCTATCCTAAAGAAGCTCTCAGGCCAAAGAGGAAAACATTTATTATGATTTTCCCCATGCAAACCAGGGTAAAGTTCCTGCTGTCAGTTAGGAAGGAGCCTCCGTTGGAAGTGCAAAAATCTCCCCAGTTCAGGGAAACCCCTCAGAGGGGGCCAGGCCATAACAGGTTTGCTGGAATTTGTGCCTAAGAATATAGGGGAGCCTGTTAAATTTGCGTTTCAGATAAATAAGGAGTAATTTTCATAGGAGAAATTATGCCCCGTGCAATATTTGGGATCAACTTAAAGTAATGTGAAGAGATTCTGTGTCTATCTGAAGTTCAAATTTCCCTGGACATCTTGAGTTTTATCTGGAAACTCTGCAAGAGAAAAAAGTCACAAAGCCCAACCTAAAGCCACACAGGCAGGTTCTGAGAGAGCAGAAAAGCAGCACAAACCAAATCATAAGGCTGATGGGGAAACGGTTTGCTTAGAGTCAGTGGGAGCCAGAGGGGCTGCTGGCTGCTGGGAACAAGGCTCATTTGGAAAGCCTCCACCTCTGGCCCATCTCCACATTGGTTGCATCTCTGGGCGGCAGGCAAGAGTTTGAGGTCCTGGCAGGGTGGTCCAGTGGCTAGACAGTCAGGTGAGGCAACGGATGCTGGGAGACATGGGGTCCCAGGCAGCACCCATGGAGAAGACTCATAAATGCAGACAGGTGCCCAGGGGGGGCAGTGCATGCTTTCAACATGGGGAATCTTCTCTGCTGTCCAGGAAGGAACTCCAGAGCTGGTTAGGAAGACCAGAAGCCGAGAAGAAGGGACCCTGGAAGCGCAAAGAGTGTGATGACCTAGAGGGGAAGCCACGGCTGGGGAACCGAGCGTCCAATGGAACCAGGTCACTGAGGCCCAAGGCCACAGGGCCTCGAAACCCCAAGCAGTTTTCTGACCTCAGCACCCCGATCCTCCGCAGCCACCTGCACACACCAAGCAGAGAAGCACTCCAGCACATCAGAACGATTGTGAGTGGACGAACTTCTGTTCTCTCTTCGCCCTTAACTCTGAGCCCCTCCATCGAAGCTCATCCTCTAAGACGGACCAAGATACTCAGCAAGGCATTTTCAAAGGCAATGTAAAGAGGAATGCAGATCAGCCTCTACACCAGTGGGTCTGAGAGCAGCCAGTGCCAAGGCTATAGCTGGCATCAGACTGTGGCCCTGCGCATGGGGCAGCCCTCCCTGGTGCCCAGCTGTAAGAAGATGAACACCCAGGGCACCCATGAGAGCCAGTTTTCAGTGTGGCCAGAGACATCCATGCTGCCGCAAGGAGAAGCACTAGGCGGGTCACTGCCATTGTCACTGGGCACCCACTGTCCATCAGACCACGTTGAGCAATTCGTTCACCCATTCGCTTAATGCACAAACAACCGTATGAGCACTGCAGGATTCTTGGCACAGAGAAGGACTTTGCGGGCATCTCCAACCTGGACAGTCGATATCAGGCAGAGGATAAAATTAAGTCATCTGTCAGACTGCGGGTTTGATTCCTCCTTCCAAGGAAGCAGGCACCAAGTTCTTGCAGAGCTTCGATCAGACAGCAGAGGGCGCCAACGCCTGAGAAAAGTCTCGCTGCCATTAACATACACAATGGGCACTAAGTAAATGCCAGTGACAAGGAACCCTTAAATGGAACTGGGATCCATGGCAAAATCTTATGGGAACCAAGAACCCGGGCTCCTAGCGGAAATTCCCACTACCAGAGAGCCACAGAGAGGCTACACCCATTAGAATCTTGCCAAATTAGCAATGTGTGTCTCATTTAACCTATACTGATCTCACTCTCCGATGGAGATTCTGTTGGTATTTTTCAGAAGGCAGTGAGAGAGCTGGGGACAACCCAATTCCACCAACAAGCCATGGGATGATGGCTGACATCCTGGCAGATGAACCACCCCTGATCCAAAATATGGGGCCCAAAGAAACCTATGGGAAAGTGGAGAAATAAGAGACCTATCACCACATCGAGTCAGATAACCCATGATGCAATGTAATGAGTATCAAAAAGTACAAAATAATGATAAATACATCTTGGATTTTATGTCCATTTAGTAATTTTCTTTGCATACTCACCTATACCAGGTACTATTCAATAGAACATATCTTATCCCCGTTTTGGAGATGAAAAAAAGTAAGTTTCAAAGAGATTGCAGGAATTAGGCAAAGTTCACCCAGCAACTCCAACAAAGAGCAACAACAACAAGAATTGCACTTCATGACTTTAGTTCCTGCCTTCAAGGATATAAAATAATCCTGTCAAGAAATGGCCCTCACAAGGACAATATAACCAAGCAGTATACAGTGGTCATCAAGTGAGGATATAGCAAAGGGCAGAGAAGGAAGAGCTGTTAGCAGAACCCTGATTATGTGGTTGATCAGGTCATCAGCCATCATTGCCTACTACAGACCAGAGCCTGAAGAAGAGAGGAAGCTCAGCAAACCTCACAGGAGAGACGACTGGAGACACTGGTCATAGCTCAGGGAACATGGGAATTTGTTAAATGTATTTATTGCAGTAAAATATTTTATTCTCTTACCACAAGTGTTGTGTGAAACATCAGAATGTAGTCACAGTTTCTACCCTCATGGAGTTTGCTTACCATCTAGTGATCCACACACAGATGCATGCAATAGTCAGTCCCTCAGCTTCTACAGGGCTTTGGTTCCAGGATCCCTACAGATACCTAATCCTCAGGTGCTCAAGACCCTGATATAGAGTGACATAGTATTTTCATAGAACCACACAAAATCTCTCAAATTCTTAAATCATCTTCACATTGCATTACCTCATACACTGCAAGTGCTGTGGACATACTATGGTACTGTTTTCATTGGGGAATAAAAAACAACTAAAAGAGACACAATTTGTGTTCAAATATTTTTGACCTATCGTTGGTGTGGAATCCAGTCTCACAGAAAGCCAACTGTATTTATAAATCACGACAGTGTTATCATGGGGAAATATGATGTGTACCAGGACAGCTTCTAACCTAATAACCCCATTCAAGAGCATGCGTAACCTCAGCAGTGAGCATGAAATTCCCAAGGAAGGAACTAAAGACAAGCGAGCTGCAAGACACATGGATGAGAGACCACTGATGACCAGGCCTTGCAGACTGTGGTTGAGATTTGGGTCTTAATATAAGAGACATGGGAAGCCATTTGGTATGGCCTAGATGCTTGTATTGCTTCCGAATCCTTACGCTGGAAAGCTAATGGCCAGTGTAAGAGTGTTAGGTGGTGGGGTTCTTGGGAGGTAGCTGGATCATGAGCAAACATCCCTCAGGAATGATCTGCTTAGAGAGGTAGCTAAGCTTCTTCCATCATGTGAGACCAAGGCTAGAAACAGCCATCTGTGAGACAGACCATCATCACCAGACACCGTACCTATCAACTTGATCTTGGTTTCCAAGCCCCTAAAACTATGAATAAAATGCATTGTTTCTAAGCTGCCCAGCTCAGAGTGCTTTATTCTAGCAGCCTGAATGGACTGGGGCTTCATCACAGAGCCCCAAGTGAGGAAGAAACCTGGAAAAGAACTAGCAGAATGGAAGATGATGTTTTCAGAGTTTGGGTTCTAAGCAACAGCACCAGTCTGGTTTAGTTTGGTCCAAAGCTGACTTATTGGAAGAGGATGTCTTGAGCATCAGAGGACAGGCCGTGAGAAGAGCAGAAACAAAACCTTTCCCACAGGTCCAGGTATGTGGGGTTGGCTCACCCGTCAGAATTAATGGCTCCAGTCTTGCTCACAATTCTCAAGGTTGAGACTTCCCAGAGATAACCTGATGGACTCAGCTTGGCCACCTGCCCCCTTCACTATGGCCAGAAGACAACCCCTCTAGCCTGACAATCTCTCAATGATACAGCTTCCAAGGGCAAGGGATCCCTCCCTCCCCTCACTGTTCAGGACAAGGGCAACATTCCCAAAGAAGTGGAGTTAGAAATTCTAGACAAATAAAAAATCACCCATCAGAAGCTGGAGGTCCATGTCAATGGGAGCATACTTGCCTAGTGCCTTGAATTTCCTTCTCAGCACCACAAGGAAAGAAAAAGACATCATCTATCCCCTGAAGATTCCTGAGGAAAGGCTGGATGGCCATCAAGTTCAAATTAGGTGTACCTGTGCTTTTGACCAGGAAGCAAACTATTTCAAACAGCAGCTTGTCAAGCGGACAAACCATCTAGAGGTTTGGGAGATAGCAAATAGAGAAAGAAGCTTCCAGATGGCACCTCAAATGAGGTCACACGTCATAGAACTCTCCCCAAGGCTTCATTCTCTGACTCTTCTGGAGCTTGCAAAGAGAGAGAAAGCAACATTAAACACACAAGCCACCAAATGTAGCAAGAGATGGCAAAGGAAACTGAGCAGGAGTTTGTTCATTTCATCAAAACTTACACATAGGGCCAGAGAGATGGCTCAGCAGTTAAAAACTCTGGCTTGCGAGGCCTGACAGCTCTTGTTCAAATTCCCAGTGCCCACATAAAGCCAGATGCAGAGAGGTGCATGCATCTGGAGTTTGGTTGCAGTGGCAGGAGGCCCTGATAATGTGCCCTCCTCCTTGCCAATAAATAAAAATAAATTTTTAAAAAACTTATGCATGAACCTATTCATCTGAGCCTTTGTCTGACCCGGGAGTGTCCTTTGCTTAGGGAGGATAAAGGGGAAGTTCTGTGCTTGCTGGAGATGAGATTCTGAGCTGCAGATCCAATGCCACAAGAACAAGACTCTGTAGAGAGCCTGCAAGCAGGAAGCACTGAGGGGCCAGAGCTGCTTCTAGAAGATCTGTCCAGTCTTCTTCCTGAACTGGCAAATCTTGCCTTAAATAGGATAATTTAATGCATAATTTCTCACAGGGAGAGCATGTCAGTGTGGATTGCAGCCTGTTGAGAAAACCGTGATGTTTCTAAGAGTGTTGACATTGTAACAGGAGTGAGGATAGAAACTGCCCAGAGCTGGGCATTGGGGAGCACGGGGAGCCTCCATTTGCCTCCCTGCTGCTGGTTTTCAGTTCACAGCTCCTGGAATGCTCACCACAGGCAGGTCAGAGCCTCTAACCTGACAATTGCTCTGAGTGTCTTTTCCTCCTTGCATTGCACTTGGATGAAAGCTTTCCGGTGCTTAGACTAAGGATTCTGAGGTTGATTCTAAGAATGGGAGCCTAGAGATGAAACTGTGATCTGTGTGTGTCAAATTCCAAAACACCACTGCCAGAAGCAAGAGACATCTGTCTTGCAAAAAAGAAAAAAAAAACAGTCATTTATAAGCATGTCACTTCCATGTGAAGCAAGCTGCGGAATTTACAATAAGAACTGAGCAAATGTGAGGAGCCCCAGAGGAGGAAAGGCCACACAGGTCTCTCTTCCCATCGCACAGAAGCATCCTGGGGCTCCTGACTCCAGCTCAGGTCTCCACCTTTCCAGTGTAATCCCCATACACCAGTTCTGAGGCTGACCTTGACCGAAGACCTGCTCTTCCATTCTAAGTGGCCTACATTCCGAAATTATCCTGAAACCTTAGCCCAGTTTCCTCCGAATCTTAGTGATTTTCATCACACGTCGGATTATTTCCTGAATGCTGATGAAATCGCCCCTTATTTTTACTTTGCCACATTGTAAGTAATATTACATATGCTCCATTGCGTTAATATAAATATTAGTTCATAAACTTTGACATGTTTATCATGTACTGACAAAAACCATGTGTGTCCCTTAGCGGTGACACAGCAGGACACATGCTTTGGTCTGTCGATCAAGGTCTACCCTAGGCTCCCAGTGAGCTTTCTCCAAACAGCCTACACTATAGCCAAAGTAAACAGACACCACTCAGTCCAGAGTCCCTCCCACCACTGATCCTAGTCTATGGATCCCTGGGAGGGGTTGCCCTCACTGCCAGCCCCACTTGAAGCTTGCCCCAGCCTGGCTGCAGCCTCAAAGAACCTTGCTTCTCTGAATTCCTTCCTGGAGTTGGAGCACTTGGGACCTCTCACATTGGACTCCACACCGACTGTCTTGACAATGTTTGGGGAACATCTTCTTCAGAACTTCTGTGGGCTTCCCAAGAGCAGAGATCAATCATGTCTAGTTATGTTGCATAGTCTTGCACAGTTAGTATTTGTTTTATGAATACATCTTCCACACTGCCCCTTGTTCTTGATCATAAACATAAATCTAATTGTGTCATTGGTCTTTGATTTCTACCAAATGCCAACTCAGGGTTCACTCAGCAAAAATAAAAGATCTTCATGCCTGGGACCCCTTGTATTCCCACCTCATCTAACCTCTATATTCTTCTAATGAAGCTCTTAGCAATGACACTGTAATTGCTGTGTAAATGACTACAGCTTCCACTGACCCATAAACTCTTCATAAGTAGAAGTCTTATTCAGTGTTCCCAATGCCTGGCCCAGTGTAGGTATTCAGCGTATGGTGAATTACTACCAGATGTTAAGAACATAGGCTCTGGGAGGGGGAAGATGGCTCAGCTGTTAAAGGTCCTTCGTGTAAAGCCTGTCATCCTGGGTGTAGTTCCTAAGCTACTCATGTATGCAGGACACAAAAACTGGTGCAGCCCTTCAGTATCAACACACTTGGGCCAGGAGGACCAGGCTGAGTACTAGGCTATCCAGGGTCCCCTGCCACAAGGACTGATCCAGACGGCCCACGGAGGAGGACATCCAGCTGATTGGGGATGGGGAGGGGGGCATTGGGGAATTGGGGATAACAACTCATTGTTTGCCCACTGAATAATGTAACTCATTATGGACAATAAATTTATATTTAAGATGTTAAAAAAAAAACACCTGGTGCAGGTATCTGGAGCTGCAAGAGACCCTAACATGCACGTGTGTGTGTGTGTATGTGTGTGTGTGTGTGTGTGTGTTCACACACAAGTAAGTAAAAAAAATTAAAAATAAAAACAAATGAATATAAGTTCTATTGCCAGACTTCTGGGATTTGAAACCAGATATTCTCATTATATATGTTGGACAAGTTATTATTTAACTCCTGTGTGCCTCTGTCTTTACATTTTAAAAAGAGTTCTTGGCTGTAGAGATGGCTCAGCAGTTAAGGCACTTGCCTGCAAAGCTTAATGACCTAGGCTCACTTCCCCAGTGTGATGGTTAAGTTTATTTGTCAACTTGATCTATATAATAATCCATAGTAATCTTGGGCAGGTCTCTGAGTTTGCCTGCAGGAAGGATTGACAAAATCCTTTGGGATTTTGGAGAAGGAAGGAGTTCCCTTCTCCAGAGTGAGCTCTTCCCCTCAGTGGGTGGGCCTTCCAGAAGGGGACTAAATATAAGGAAGCTTGAGGGGAAGGAAACCCTCTTCCTTCCTCCCATGGCTGCTGGTGTTTGTTCGTGACTTGCGTTTGCATCCTGCTCTCCTACCCTTCCTGGACATTGGAACCCAGTTTCCTTGGCCTCACATCATGGACTGAAGAGCCGCTGCTCCCCAGGGAGTCATAAGGCCTTCTGGGCTGGATTGGGACTGCTGAGGCCTCCAGCCAAGTGGACTGAACAGATAATGGTTTCTTCACCTGTGGGCCTGCAGACTGCTATTGTTGGACTGTCGTAAGCTACCCCAATATATTCCCTTTTATTATAATCCATTCTATCAACTCTGTTTCCTCTAGAGAACCCTGTCTAAGCCAGATGCACAAAGTGGCATATGCATCTGAAATTCACTTAGAGTGGGTAGAGGCCCTGGCACGCCCATTCTCTCTCTCTCTCTCTCTCTCTCTCTCTCTCTCTCTCTCTCTCTCTCTCTCTCCTCAAAAATAGATAAATATTTTAAAAATAAAAATAGTCTTTACTCCTGGGGTTGTTTTAAAGGTTAAATGAACTAATAACTGAACTGAGCTTACATCAAGTGCTTGATAAATTCCATTATTTCCATAAAATGCATATTTCTTCTGACATTTCTGGTTTTTAATCTCTGGTCACTAAAATAATGGTTCAGGCAAAAGATACTGTGGTTAAAGAGGAGAATGTCAGATATCAGACAGAATCTTGGCACTCGGTAATTGAAGGATATGAGAAGTAGAAGAGACGGTCACAAGCTATCTCATGAAAGTCACCGGAAGCTGTGGGACCTACAGAGGTCATGGTGGAGTCCAAGTCCATGGTCAGAGAAGCCTGCAAGTCACATCAAATTTAAGGAGTTGGAACAGCTTGGTTCCAGATCCAGGAGCAGAAACTGAGTTTCCCAGAGAGTATGAGCAAGAATGACAAGAAGCCCAACCTCGTCAGATCCAAAGGAGGCCTCCTAAGCAGCAGGCACTGACTGACTCAGCAGAGTTGAAGGCTATATGACAGGATGAATCTCACTCACTGACCTGGCCATGGGGCACCCCACAAATTTTATATATATATATATATATATATATATATATATATATATATATATATGTCATAGAAAACTCAAGTGACAGTAAATTAGTTGTTGCCTAATTCCTGATTTGTCTTTAGAGGCTGAGCGAGGAAGAAGACATACAGTCGGCAAAATTCAATGTAAATGAATGAGAGTATTGCCATGTACATGCCATGCAGGTAGGACCAACTGGCCCCTGACCCCCCCCCCAGACCTCAGTCTCTCTGGATCTGAAGAGATTAGGAATGCTGGATCTTTGGGAGTCATTTCCATTTATATTCTTTTTTTTAATTTTAAAAATATTTTATTTATTCATTTTTTCAAGCAGAGGATACACAGAGAGAGAGAGTACCAGGGCTACCACCTTGTGGGTCTGGCTTATGTGGGTCCTGGGGAATTGAACCGGGGGGCCTTAGGCACTGAAGGCAAGTGCCTTAACCGCTGAGCCATCTCTCCAGCCCACCAAGCCTTTATATTCTTAAAAGAGTCTGCGATGGTCAAGTTGCGTTGTCAACTTGATCTGATTAGGAATCCACAAGCATTCCTCTTGGTTGGTCTCTGAGGCTGCTTCCAGGAAGGATTAACTGAAGGAGGAAGTCCTTCCCCCAGAAGGGGGGCTTTATGTAAGGAAGCTCTGAGAGAAAAGAGCCCCTTCCTCCCACCTGGCTGCCTGCTGCTTGCTGGTGAGCACCTTCACTTGCACATGCATCCATCCTGCTCAGCTATCCTTTGTCAGCCTTGGAACCAAGTTTCCTCAACCTTCAGCATGGACTGAAGACCAGCAACCAGCAGCTCTCCAGGAAGCCTTCAGGCCTTCGGTGCTGGATGGGGTCTGCTGTGGCATCCAGCCACGTGGACTGAGCAGCTACTGGGTTCCTTGACTCTGCAGACTGCTACTGTAGGCCTGCCTTCAGCTAATCCATTAAATCCTCCTTTTTTTAATTTTAAAATATTTTATTTATTCATTTTCAAGTAGAGAGAGAGAGAGAGAATGAGAGAATGCACCAGGGCCACCACCTTGTGGGTCTGGATTATGTGGGTCCTGGGAAACTGAACCCGGGGCCTTAGGCACTGGAGGCAAGTGCCTTAACCGCTGAGCCATCTCTCCAGCCCTAAATCCCCTTTTTAATACAATGCATTCTATCAGCTCTGTTCTTCTAGAGAACCCTGACTAATACAGAGTCTTAAAAGGGTTATGAGTTCCCAAAGGTATCACCCTTAACTTCACTGACTAGCAGCTATCACAACAAATGTAAGCCAAGTCTCGTGTTCCTCACAGGGCCTCTGTCAGCCTTCTTTAATCTGATGGGGTGTCTGCTCCATATCTAGTGGAATAAATAACCTTTGCTTCTCCTAATAACTAGGTTCTGGGGAAAATTTATCTTTCCTCATCACCTGTTGCTCTGTTTCCTATGCTTGCTTTCTAATACAACTTGCAAAACACCAGCCCAAACTGGCCGAAACAATAGAGGTGCTCTCTGGCCTTTGAAGTTCATAAATAAGAAGGCTTTGGGCATTTAATCAAATTGGAATTCGTTTTGTAATTTTCATGGTTTGGCCCTTCCTTAGGATATCTTGTCTTGAGACCAGGTTCCTGGTTGTAACGAAAGGGCTGCAGCACTTTCTGGTCATCTATGTGCTTGATGGTCTTCCTTCAATGCCCAGAAAAGTTCTAAGGCTTCACTCTGGTTAAATCAAGTTGGGGAGATGGATTCAGGACACTAAGGATACAGAATCTGCAGATGCTCAAATTTCTTCCCTAAAATGGCGCAGTATTTGCATGTAACCATTTTCTTTAAGCAGATTGCTTATAATAGTGAGTACCTTGTAAGTGCTATGTAACCGGTTGTTATACCACAGTGCTTAGGGAAGGACAGTACAGCTACAATTTCCCCCCAATGTTTTTGATTCACAGTTGGTTTCATCTACAGATACAGAGAGTTGACTATCTCCATTTATGTCCAGTGAAATGTGATTAGTGGGCTCAGGTTTACCAGGATCTGTCCATGGAGGTGGGTGGGGCCAGGCCCACCCCAAAACATGTGGTCTGCACACCAAAAGACTAGGGAGAAAGGCCTTGTAGAAGTAGTCAGGATTTCCACACTGCAGTTGAGTTCCCAAATTTCGTTCAGCCCATCACCTCTCACAGCATTCTTTCTGCCCTATGTCAACCCTAGGAAGAGGGTCCCCATCCTATTCTCTGAACCCCTCAGAGGCAACACTACTTGCTCAAGGTACATGGGCCCAGTTTGTGACAGGCAGGCAGGCAGCCTCACTGCACAGGTCAGCATGTGTTTGTTAATATTATGTCCTAAGTTCTGTTATGTAAGCGTCTGGGCTGTTGAGAACTGAGCTTCTCCAAGCACCGTTTTAGTCTTGAGGTCCAAGCCCCAAGCTTGCTACTGGTTTCAACTTCTATCTCTCTGGTTTCTGAGATGGAGAGCATGGTATACTTACTAACCATGAGGATTTCTTCTTTTGTAAAATGCTCCTTCAAGTCTTTTTGCCTGCTTTTATATGGTGTTATCTGCCTTTGATTTCTATGTAGAAATTCTTTAGTCTTGGTTTTCAAGGGGATGAGTTCCAGGAGGATCTCCCAACCCCTGACAACACCCAAACCCACAGATGCTCAAGTCCCTATGGAAATTGCATAGTATTTACATGTAATCTACACACATCTTCCTGTACACTTTAAATCATCTCATTATTTAATTTATACCAAATCAAATAAATGCCATGTCAATGGTTATCAGGCTGTTTGCTTTTTTCTTTTAGGGAATGGCACAGAATGTTTCTACATGCTTGGTACAGATATTAACTTTTTTTAAAAAATGGTTTTGTTCTGTTATTGGTTGAATTTCACAGATGCAAAGCCCATGGGCACCTGTGTTTCTTGTTTTTATCTTGCCTGATTGGGAAGGTTTTTTTGGGGGGGCAGCATTTGTTTCGTGTTTGCTTGTTGAATGATTGTAGATATCTCCTTTTGTTCTATAATAAGTTTATTATATTATAATATTTTATAATATTTTAATATATTATACAACATACTATATATTATATTTACTATATTATAATATTTTAATATTATAATATTATGTTAGTATTTACTGAGTATCTCCCTGATGAACAAGGAATCTTAGTTTTAACATAACCCTTTAAGGTGATTGGGCATTTTTGTACTTAAGAAATATTTCCCTATCAGGAAGTCATAGATATTTGCCTCTGTGGTCTTCCCATAAGCTAGTTATTGCCACCTAACCTGAAACTCATTGACTGAAAACTAAAATCATTCCATATTCTCTCCAGTCAGCTTATCTAGGAGCTCATATAAGACAGGCTGATTGTCTGGAGCTGGGTTGGGCTGGGAAAGTTTAAAGAGGAAGTGCCGCCCTTGGCCTCTCCTCTTCCTCCCAGAGACAGCAGAGGAGCTCAGGCCCAGCTCTCATGGGCATGGCTTAAGGGAAATAGGGTAGGCACAGGTGCCCAGCCCCAGGAGACATGGGCTCAGGATAGGCAACCACGCTGCTGTCTGTTTCACAAAAGCCAGTCTCACAGGCAGCCCTGCAGTCTCTTCTGAGAGAGGAATTTCTAAGTCACCTAGGAAAGGACAGGAGCTCAGGGAGAAGAACCCATCCCAGTGAAGCAATGAAACTTGCCTTCTGTAAGTTTCACAGTTTCAGCTTCCTTATATGTCTACACACCATGGCCCGATTGTGTGAGATGGGAGGTTGGGATTAACCTCTTTCCTAAAGGTGGATATGTAGTTGACCTGGTGATTTTTAAACAATTCTTCCCCTCATTATACAGCAGCGGTACTTCTATCATGAATCATGTCCACATACATGAAAGCCAAGCTCTCTTCCCAAGGCTTATGGTCTCTCCCAGGGCCAATCTGTTCTGTTTTAAACACTGGAGCTGTGTGTATCTTCCCTCTTCTCTCCTCCCTCCTCCCTCCTCCCTCCTCCCTCCTCCCTCCTCCCTCTTCTTCACTGCAGCCTTGGGGGATCCTAAATGCCCTTTGCATTTCCACATAAAATTTGGTACCACATGGAACCAAAAGTGTCTGAAAAACAATCTTATAGGAAATGTATTGAATCTACATATCAAAATGGAGAGAAGTCATATTCTTAGGGTCTTATTCTACATGATGACTACAGTGTATCTCTCCACCATCTGCTCCCTCCTACCACTCAATAATGATTCAATGTTTCTTATAAGGTCTTACAGATATTTTCATACTATTTAATCTATATCTACTAATGGTAATTTTCTACTTATTGTTGACATGGTGAAAAGAGATTCTTACGTTTATTTTTATCAAGTTTAATAAAGCCATTTATTAATTCTATAAATGTATCGTTATATCCAAATGGGCATATACCTAGGTCATCTGCAAGTAGTGACTATTTTTTTTACTCTATACCTTACATATTTGGTTTGTCTCTCTTGGCTGATTGAGGCCTCTGGCATAAGGTCAAGTAGTAAGGATATCAGGGATCTCTCTTGAAATATTTGCCTTATATATTAATGGATTCTCTTATATGTCCAATCACCTAAGATTTTTACTATAAGTTGAGGTTGAATTTTATTAAAAAGCTTTTTCTTTTGAATGGTCATAGAATATTTTCCCTTAATCTATTAATGTGGTGGGTCATACTGATTGATTTTAAAATGCAAACCAACATTACATCCCTGGAGTAACTCTCACAGGGTCATGATATATTAAGCTTTTGCATATTATGACTTCCTTGTTTTATTTGTTGGTTATGTATTATGTTTGTGATTATTTTGCTGAAATTTATGTTCATGAATGAAATTGGCCTTCAATTTTCCTGAAGAAAATGCTATCTTTTTTAGGTTTAAATTCCAAGATATCATAAATTGAGTATTTTTAAATGTTCCCTCTGTTTTTCTATTCTCTGGAAGAGTTACATAGATTAGAATTATTTCAAAATTGAATGTGTGATAGAAATCACCAGTGATGATCACTCTTGGCCCGGGCTTTTGCTTTTTGTTTTTGTGGAAAGATACCATATGATTTCTTTAAAGATCATAGAACTGCTCACTCAGACTTTGTGGTTCTCACTGAGTCAGGGTTGTTGTTGTTTTGTTTTATTTTAAGGTAGGGTCTCATTCTAGCCCAGGCTGACCTGGAGCTCACTTTATATTTCTAGGCTTGAACTCCCAGTAGTCCTCCTACCTCTGCCTCCTGGGTGCTGAGATGAAAGTCATGCCTTGCCATGCCTGGCTGAGTCAGTTTTCAAGTTGCCTTTTGTGTGTGTTTGTTTGCTTTGAGACAAGGTCTCATGTAGTCCAGACTGGTCTCCACTCCTGATCTTCCTGCCTCCACCTCCCCAGTGTTAGGATTACAGGCATGTATCACCACACCCCATTAAGGTATCTCATCCAGTTTTTAAATGCACTCACATAGAATAATTTGTTTCACCCTCTTATTATCATCTAAATATTTCCATATCTATAGCAATTCACTCGTTTTTATTTCTGACATTGATTATTTGTGCCTTCGGTCCCTTGGGATTTTATTTGATTTAATCAGCAGCCTATTCCACACAGGTAGACAATGAGATGCACAAATATTTGGTCAAACATCCTTCCCAGGTATGACTATAAATGTATTCTTAGAAAACATTAACATTTAAACAAGAAGATTGAATTAAGTAGATTGCTTTTCTTAATGGAGGTGAGCTTTATCCAATTAGTTGAAAGACTGAATAGACCTAAACACTGACCTCCTCAGGAGTAAATGGGGCATTCCTAGCTAACTGCTTGAGCTAGGACATCCATCTTTTCCTGCTTCTGAAGAAATAGCTTTTTTTTTTTTCCATTTGACTTAAGCTTCCAAGATTTTTAGACAGGAATTTATCCTATCATCTCTCCTGGCTCTTAGGCTGGTGGATTTGAATTAGAACTACATCATTGGCTCTGCTGGATCTTCAGCTTTGCAGATCTGGGACTTGCCATCCTTCATATGAACCAATTCTTTATCATGACTAATGACACACGCTTTAGAATGTATTGGAAGGGGACTTACCGACCTAGAATTTTGCTCTGGGTCTTTGGATCCTGTTGAAACCTAAGAAGAAGATCACAGTAAAATTACATCAGATTATTAGTCTGTGATTTTTAAAAGCATTTTTCCTAATTCAGATGGTTCAAATGGGAATAATCTATAAGGCCAAATAAATGTTTAGACTTTGAACTCGGACCTGAATGAGTTGTGTTCCTCTCTCCCAGTCCTCTGTAAGAGCGAGAGCAAAAAGAGACTGGTTGTTTGCCCGGGCTCCATGGAGACAATCTGTCATGATTCGTTCATGGCTGTTCTCTTCTGTGTCATAGCCCTCTCTCATGTCTCACATCTCTATGAGCCTGTTTACAGTCCTTCCTGTCACCAGCAAATGCCAAAAGCTGAAAGGAAAATGACCAAAGGAAGCTATTGCTGCCTGAATAGTGCTGGGAAAACACTGGACAAGGAGAGTCCAGCAGCCTGTGGCCATGGTGATGGATGAAATCAGCACAGCGTGGCCCTTGCTTTCCTTCCGTCTCTGGGCATCCAAGAAATGGTTGGTTTAGAAAGCCTGAGTCCACAGACTGTTTTCCAGCAACAAGTGCATAGCAACAGGATTCATACTCAGAAAACCCAGCAGTTAAAAAAAAATTAATGTCCTACTTATCAAAACCAAAGTTATGCTAGCAGGCACGCCTAGCTTTCTTTTCTAGCAAAAGGGCAGACTTGGCATCCTGAACTACCTCCTCTACTGAATTCATAACAATGGATGAAATACATAAGCACTGCGCACACACACACACACACACACACACACACACACACACACCTGAACTACCACAAAAGAAGAAACCCCACATAGCAAGAACCTTGGGAATCAGGCAGGTGGCAATGCCCTCTCTGAGTTTCTTAGCTGCAGTGGCTGGAACTGGTGAAGTTAAAGCCTGAACAGAGAGGTGCATTAGGAGGCCCCAGCCAAACCTAGTCCCCCTTCTCAGGAGCTCTATTCTCAAGGAAAGTGCAGGCAAGAAACAAATTCACTATGCAAACAAGGAGAAGAAAAGACACAGGCTCTGGTGTAGAGGATGGTGATGGGATCTCCCCTGAGAGCTGAGGCCAGCCCTCAAGGGGCTCTGTTGTCTGTCAACATGGACCCGTGCCTTAAGATGACTTACAAAAGGACAAGGAACTCCAAGACACACTCACAAATGCCCCAAAATCTGTTAAGGAAAAGAAGTCGCTTTGTAGCAGTGGTTAAAAATCACATGCTCCACAGGGCGCAGGAAAGATCACTACACCTGTCACAAAAGCAGACCTATGACAGAGAGCTTGGGTGTTGGGATTAGGAAACTGAGGAAACACTGCCCACCTCCATCCTTGTCCACTTTCTCCTGTTTCCAAATGTGAATCCCTTCCTAGATCACCAGAACAAAAGCTTGCTCTCACTTTGGTTCCTGTCACTGTCTCTCCCAGTAAGCCCCTCTCCCAAGCACTTTTCCCAAGGACATATCTGCTTATTCATTAAGAAGTAGGAAGAAAAATAAGAAACACAAATCTAAACTTCCACAGTCTTGCTCCATCACACTCACCACATTCACAGCTAACCCTCTTAAAAGAGCAATTATTTTGACTTCCACAAGCCATTTCCTCCATGCCCCACTCCCCCTTCTGAAGTGGACCTTACCCAGGCTGAAGTGTCACCAGGTCACCAAGCTCGAGGCCCTGAGCAATGTGTCTGTTCCCTCCTTCTAGAAACTTTCCTCCTTTAGCCTCCAGGAAACCACTTTCTTCTCATTTTTCTCTTATTCCCTGGTCATTGCTTCCATGGCTTCTTGGAATGTTTGCTGTGATTTGCATGAATATCCCCCCAAAATTCACATGTAAAGACTTGGTCCCCCAAATTCATGCTATTGGAAGGTTGGACTGAAGTTAAAGTCTTGCAGGTCACTGGGGGCATGTTCTAGAAGGGGATAACGTGTCTCTAGTGTCTTCTCTCAGTGAGGTGAATGACAAGCTACCTCGTCACAGGTCCAAAGCAATGGACCAACCTGTAACTTCAGAACTGTAAGCCAAAACGAGCCTTTCTCTTTATAAATTGATGACATCAATTACTTATTATCATGATGGAAAGCTGATGAAAACAATATTCTATCTTCTCTGCTCAATGAAGATGTTTTCTAAAGTTTCTGCTCTCAACACTATACCTTCTCCACAGGCATACTTTTTTCTCCTGACTTAAAAAGCCCCCTGTCCCTGGGGCATGCATTTCTGGATTTGGAGAAATCCTTCCCAGGGGAACTGCAACAATTAGAGTTTAGAGAGGATCAGCTTCCAGATCTTCAGTTGATATCATGTGTGTTTTCCCTACAATCATCCCTCTGAGGATATGCCTGCGAGAAAGGTGTCTTCCTCCAAACCAACCAACTTGAAAATGCTGTAGAAGTTGAGAAAGCAAATAACTACCATGTAAATAATTAACATTCCCATTAGCTTAAAAGGTGAAAACCCTACACTTTGATTAAAATCAAAGATCAAATAGAATTGATAGCCAATTAGATTGACTATCAAAACAGATTTTAGTAGGGAGCAGTGGAACATGCCTTTAATCCCTGCACTTCAGAGGCAGAGGTAAGAGGATCACCTTGAGTTCGAGGCCAGCCTGGGACTACAGAGTGAAGTGCCAGGCTAGATAGAGTGAGACCTTGCCTCAAAAAAGAATAGTTTTTGGTAAAAGACCCATCTGTTAATGGGACTTTCAGAAGGAGTTTAAAAATAAATTTATATCCTATAGAAAGATAAATTTTTGCTGGGAGTGATGGCACATGCTCTTAATCCCAGCACTTGGAAGGCAGAGGTAGGAGGATTGCCCTGAGTTTGAAGCTATCCTAAGAGTACATAGTGAATTCCAGGTCAGCCTGGGCCAGAGTGAGACCCTATCTTGAAGGAGAGAGAGAGAGAGAGAGAGAGAGAGAGAGAGAGAGAGAGAGAGAGAGAGAGATTTCTAGTAATAATTTACCTTTATGTAATAACTGTACATCTAAAATTATATTTGATATTTTAGTCAACTTTGAACTAAAAATAACTCAATCTAGAAGAAATTAGCACTTAGTCTTATGGTTCTCGGGGAAAAACATCAAATTGTTTTAATCATCACATAATAATTTTTATCCAGACAAGAATAAAAAGAGGAAAAAAATCTTTCAAGCAGAAAAATGCATTATTTTAGGAGCTCATTTTGGAATAAAAATATAGGTTCAAGGAAAAAAAAGGAAATATGTGAAATTTTTCTCCCTGTTAAAGAAAAGCTTGTTCATATATTTAAACTTTTTATTGACAACTTCCTTACATATAGACAATACACCATGATTACAGTCCTCTCTCCCCTCCCTTTCCCCTCCCAAGCCCCCTCTCCACTGAATCCCTTCCTTCCAACTAGTCAATGATGTCATCATTTTTCCCTCCTATTATGCAGGTCTTGTGTAGGTATTGGCAGCTATTGTGAGGTCATGAATATCAAGGCCACTTTGTTGTTCATGTTTTTGATTGGATGATGGGACTAGTAGGTAAGATATCACACTAGCATGCCATGCCTATCATGTATAATGAGAAATGCAAACTTTTTCTTTTAAAATTTTAATATTTAAAGTGCCTCAGAAATAACATGTTCAAAAAGATTCAAACAGGACTGGAGAGATTGCTAAGTGGCTAAGGCACTCGCCTGCAAAGCCTCAAGACCTGGCTTTGATTCCTCAGTAACCACATAAAGCCAGATGCACAAAGTGGCTCATGGATCTGGAATTCGTTTGCAGTGGCTGGAGGCCCTGGCGTGCCCATTTTCTCTCTCCTCTCTCTCGTCGCAAATAAATAAATGAAATATTTTTAAAACATTCAAATATAGTAAATAATTACACATATATAAATTTATATATATAAAGTAAATACTGTACAATTCCATTTATAGGAAAGTCTAGGACAAGCAAATTAAATTTCCAGTGAAAGTAAAATAGAAAATGCCTTTAAGAGAGATGGGGGCATAGATTGCCTGGGGACAGGACAGGACAATAGTGATGTTTGGGCATTTGTCAAAAACTATCAAAGGGGGCTGGAGAGATTGCTCAGTGGTTAAGGCACTTGCCTCCAGTGCCTAAGGCCCTGGGTTCAATTCCCCAGTACCCACATAAGCCAGACCCACAAGGTGGTGGCCCTGGTGCTCGCTTTCTCTCTCTCTCTCTCTCTCTCTCTCTCTCTCTCTCTCTCTGCTTGAAAATGAATAAATAAAAAACTATCAAAGGGCATACTTAAAATGCACACATTTTTCTAAAATTTTTACATTTATTTTGGGACAAGGTCTCATGTAGCCGAGGCTGAGCCTAGAACTGAAGATGTAACCAAGACTAGCCTTGAATGCCTTATTCTCCTATCTCTACCTCCCGAAAGCTGGGATTAAAGGCACGTGCCACCATACCCAACCTAAAATGTACATAGCTACTTGAAATAAATTTTGTCTGAGGAAAACTCTATAAGCAAATATTTGAACTCGTTAATGTCAACTATGCTAGAGATTAGGAGTGAAACATTTGGAAACGCATATTAAAATGGATTATCATGGGGCATAGCTGGTGGCAGAGCACTTGCCTAACGTGCATGAGCCTCTATCCTGAGCATCATAACAAAATGTTTTTTAAAATACAGCTGGGTGTGGTGGGATTAAACAGGCCTTTAATCCCAGCCTTGAGTTTAAGGTCAGCCTGGACTACAGAGTAAATTCTCACCAGCCTGGGCTAGAGTGAGACCCTGCCTCAAAAAAACTTTTTTATATAAAATAGATTAACAAATAGATGTGTAGAAAAGTAATGAAACTAAAGAAAAATGTGTATTGCGGATGCTGGAGCTTCAAGACATAGTGTTCACTGCTCACTGCTCAGCGTTTTAACTTTGCATATGTGGGACAATGTTCATCATGAAACGCTGGGGAAAGGTACAATGAAGATACTTTTCATAGTTCTTCTAGCACGTGTGTGGGAAAAGTTAAGATCCCTTGCCAAGACTCCTCCTCCATGAATCTCAGACATATCCCCACTCCATTAGCCTCTCCCACCAGTTCTGAAACTCAGCCCATCCAAAATAAACATATTGCTTTCCCTGTATCAGTTAGGAACACCTCCGTTCCAAGCACAGAACATGTCGTGAAACACAAGCGGGGTTTCTTATATAACAAGAAGTCTGGAGTGTGCTGGTGTTGCAGTTAAGCCATGTTCTGAGGGGCAGGTTTGGGGTCATGTTGGCCTTTCTTCCCAGTCACGGTATGTTCATCAAGCAAAATGTGTGACTTTAAAAACAATGACAATTCATTAAAGGCTGATTTCCTCATTATGCCATTTAACAGGGCCCTCTACTTTCATAATATTGTATTCTTAGCTAAGAGGCCTCCCAGCCACAATGACACAATGATACACATACTCTTAAAAACCTAGACAACAAGGGCTTTGGAATTGACTGGCTTGATGATGGAGAGAAGTCACTCACAGTCCAGGTTTTACAGCTTTCCACTTTATTGTCCTCAGTGTTGGATCAGCCCCTGGCTACTACCAAGAAGTCTATAGCAACCTCGAGTCTAACATCCATTTCCAACAATTTTGAGAAGAGAGACCAAATGGGCCCCCAGAGCCACCATTCTCAGCTATTATCACAACACTGGTCAGTTTATTTTATGAGCTAGTTACAAGGGTAATAGATTATTTTAAGCCTGGGAATGGCGATGCACACTTGTGTTCTTAGGCTGGTCCTGTAAAGTACCCTAAGACATAACTTTGTTGAAGGATGTTGGGTAAGGGGATACTCAAAATTTAAAAGTGTCATGAAGGTGTGCAATAATCCTACAAACAGATATATGTGCTAACATTACAGCTTGGAAAAACAATAGATTTATATATCATAATAGGAGTTCTGGCCCCCAGAAAGGATACATTATATAATCTCTAAATATATTTTGCCTAAGAGACATAAAATTAAACCATACATTTAAAGTAAACATCATTGTTCATTCAGTTGATTTATCAAATGCCTGCTGGGTAGCACACTACTCATTAACTTAGTTCCTCTTTATAGCAAAACAGAGGGGATAAATATAGAGCCATGAGTGTGACTGAAACTAAGGCTTTGCCTCTGCATACCTAATGACTACTATCTTCGTCTGCTTCACTGTTACTCCCAGAATCAGCACTTTCATTTTTTCTTCTCATTTTCATAAACGAAATTCACTAGCTGTTCAAGCTTCTGTCCACAAATGCAGAAGTCAGCCAAGATGGCAGCCTGCTGGTGCCTGAATGATTGGCTGAGAGTGTGATACTGTCCTGGCTAACCTTGACGTCCTATTTGCTTAGGCTAGACACTGCGTGGGCACTTGATACATATGGACTCACTTGTCTCCACAAAACCTCTTTGAAGCGGGTACTGTCAGTTCCGCGTTGGGGTGAGGAAATTGAGACCCAAGGATAACAGGTTAGGGTTTCACATTGGTCAGCTGCCTGCCAGCTGTGATTGGCCCAGGTCTTCTGACTCCTGCTCTGCCCTTTTGCATATCTTTCTGCTAGATGGTTCTTTCTCATTCTTTAACTCATTCTTCAAGCCTGAATCAGGCCTACTCTCCCTAGCAAGCCTTACTTGGCCAAGGTAGGGAAGCCGGACACTTTTCCAGTACCTAGCCTACCCACCTCATCTTGGTCTAGTTATTTACTTACAGATCTGTGCCCACCACTAGGGATGTGATACCAGGTCTGGCAGTGTTCTGGAGTCCCTTGGGCTTGCTAACTATGCCTGGCCTATAATTGGCACTTGGGAGTGTTGCTAAATTAATGCATAAGCTCCCTGAATTTTACACTTTCCTGTCTCCCCCCCAAACCCCACATGCCGTCTGACACCACATATTGTAGACACTTCTTAGTCAACTGGAGTAGGAGCTTGATTTCCCAGCCAGCCGCCTAAACTTAATAAAAACAGAGCAAAACAAAAACGCCCCCTTGCTCCCATCTACACAGCACAATCTAGACTCCAAGAATTTGGCCTCTTTTTGAGCCTTCCCATGGTCTCATCCAGCAGGATGTGCAGGATCTGAGCCCCCTGGGCGGGCCTGTCCAGCTGACCAGGGTGGGGAGCAGTGTGAGGGCCAGGGCGGCCCCTCCTGCGCCTTCTCCCAGTTCTTGCCTATTAAGGTAAGCGTCCTTGGAGGAGGGAGGGTCCCCGCGGCCTGGGCGCTGGCAGAGCGCCGGGAACCACAGCCCTGGTCACTGGCCGGGTGCCTGCCTGGCCCGGGTGCTGCCAGCTTCAGGGCGGCCTCGGGTCCTACTTAGCTTTTCTACCTAAAACCACCTTCCTGGGTTTCCATAGCCACCGAGGATAACTTCACATGGCCGCAGCCTCCAAGCCGCCTGGCACAGATCGAGTGGAGCCCGCGTCCCGGGTGGACGCTCCGTCCCCGCAGATGCTAGGATAGCCCGGGGAGGACGGGGATCCCTCCTCGGCGGGGAGGACAGGCTCCTCCGGCCGGCGATCTGGTCCCCCAGGCGCCCCCAGTCCCCGCGTCCCCCGCCTGCAGGCCACGCCCACGAGCCACGCCCCCACAAGCCCCGCCCCCACGGGCCCCGCCCCGCCCCTCCCGCCGGCGCCTGTCGCTCCCGGGGCTCGGCGCGCGGGCCTGGGGACTCGGGAGCCCGCCACCGGGGCCGCAGCATGGGGCGCTTCCGCGGGGGTCTGCGGTGCATCAAGTACCTGCTGCTCGGCTTCAACCTGCTCTTCTGGGTGAGACCCGAACCGGCGGGGCTAGGCAGGGGACGGGCCGGGGTCTCCAGGGGCTGGGCGCCCTCGCCGGGTCCTTGGGAGTGCGCGGGGGGCTCGGGAGGCAGACAAAGAGGGAGGAGCGGTGGAGGGGGAGACCGGAGAGAAGGTCGGGCTGTCATGGCCCTGCGGGTGGCACCAGGTGCGGGGACCCAGCCTGTCCTCACCTCCCGGGGGCTGGGGCCTGGCAGCCCGCGTCCCCGCAGCCTCCGGTGCACACACCCCCCTCTCCGCGCTCCGCCTCTCCCCGGAGCCTGGCGGCCCGGCCGGGGCGCTGGGAGGGCCTGGGGTGGCGCCCCACCCGGGGAGCGTGGACACACCGCCTGGCTCTGTGGGCTTCTTCAGGAAAGACCCATCAAGAGTGAAAGATGCGGGAGTGGGGGAAGGTTGTTCTTTTCCGAGGCATGGAGGGAGGGTACCACCGGGTGGGAGGCATTGGGTGCTCTTCTGGGAGGAGGTGAGGAATGGAGGGGCTTTCGAGGCCAGCGGCACCCTCTCCATGCTCCCTGCCCGCAACCACTGCCCCCCTAGATGATCTCATTCAACTTTGCAGGGCGTCGTAAATCTGATCGCATTCCCTGGTGAGAGGTGCCCAGAGAGAGGGCCAAATCCTTGTCTCTTGCATTAGTAGGACATGGCCAGGACTAGTCCAACCTTAGTTCCCTGAATACTGTCCCAGGCCACGGAGAACTTGAAAGGGCTGAAAATTGTCTTTTCTGACCCCTCTGGGGTTTTCCTAAGAGAATGCCAGCCAGTGTAACTGCTCAGATAGACCCTGAAGGGAGACCTGGGTCTTGCTTTGGGAGGGAGCATCAGAAATGGGTGCTTTAGAACTACTGGGCTGGAGGAGGTGACGGTCACATCTGTGCTGAGGAGGTTCTTTCCAAGACTGCAAGTAATTAATTATTGAATGATGGACTCCACTCGTGTCTGCCAACCCATTAGCCAGACGCCTGGATCACTCCAAGCTCTTCCAAGGCCAAGTGGTCATCTTCAGCATCCTTCCTCAATGGACAGTTTGGAAGAGGCACCAAGGGACAGCCATGGCTTTTGTACACCTGGACGTTCACATCCAGCACACTCTAAAAGGAGGCATTTCTGAAGGCCCTTATGTTGTCTGGCTTAATTTCACATGTTGCTAATTATAGATGTCATTCGGCAGTGACACCCTTCACTCTCACTAGGTACAAATTCAGAGTTTCATGCAGGCCTGAAGGGGAAGCTGTAGGCTAGCAGTTTTCAGTACTTATTCAGTACCTCATGCCGTGCCAGGCTTTCCAGGTTTGTCGGATGTGTTCAGTGGGTCAGGGACAGTGCCAGGCACCTTACCTTCATCCTGGAACTCCATCCTCACCACAGTCATGATGTGAAGCCTGTCATCCCATTCCCAGAACTATGGAAACAGAAGCTGAAATTGGTTAGCTTGTCCAAAGTCATACAGCTGGTGAGTGGCAAGAGACTCAAATGCTGTCTGCTCACTCTTAAACCCTGTTATATTCAGTTAACCAGTGGTTCCCAAAAGGGTGGCTCCTGGATCTAGCATCCCCTGGGAAATGATCAGAAACACACATTTTCAAACTTGGCTGAATCAGAAACTCTGGGAGAGGAGCTCCCAAACTATTCTAGCAAGCCATCCAGGTAACCCTGACCCATGGGCATGTTTGAAAACCACTGTTTCTTAAACAGTTGCTAAACAGAGGGTCATCTTTAATTATAAAACGCTGTTTCATAAGTTGCTAGTCCAGCTGTGAAAATAAGAATGGTGCATAGAGAATAGCGTGAACAAAAATAAGATAGTCAATAACCAAGTGGCAAGTTTCACACTATTGATCATAATCACAGGAAGGGAAGCAAAAATGCAGTGACATTTGAAAGCCATCATGCGTTAGCCAATGAGGTTAGAGATGGCCTTCTCTATATGTGGCCTAAATACAGAATTTAGAAAGAGATTCCAGCCCCAGTGAGAAGCCTGAAAAGTTTTCCTCAAGGAGATGTTGAAGGAGACCATTAAGGTGCCAGAATTAGGGCTGGAAAAGGTGAGCCACCAGCTGAGGAGTGGAATGAGGAAGTGTGAGGCATTTAGTGGCAAAGCCATCTGGTGTGAGTGCAGAGACCCTGAGCAAGGTGTAGGTGCACAGATGGGTTGTGCCTGAGCAAGTCATTCTGACTTCTGAGCTTGGTCTCTTGGAGTAATAGAGTTGTTGAAAGGAAGTGTGTAAAGTATCTGACCTCATCTTCCTCAGAGCTTCATACAAGGTAAGGCCTCAAAAGTGTTATTTTTGGACTGTAGAGGTGGCTCAGTGGTTAAGAGTGCTTCCTGCTCAAGTGAGGGGGCCTGACACTACCCGAGTTCAAACCTCCAGATCCCACATCAAACAGCTTGCGCCTATGACCCGTGTGCACTCATGTACATCTCTGTCCCTTCAGGGAAGCATAAATAAGAGAATCTTCAGGCTCCAAAATCAGTTTTGAAAAAGTTAGGGGGAGCACTCAGGACCCTAGGACTCAGGCTTAGGCTCAGGCTGACCAAGGGAGGAGCAACAGAACATAGATGGACATTCCACTGGGACCATCACAGGTGACCAGAGACCCCCCCCACCCTAGGCAAGTATATGGGGTGTCTCAAAGTCACGTGCAGGGGCTGGAGAGATGACTCAGTGGTTAAGGTGGTTTTCTCCAGAGCCCAGGGACCCAGGTTCAACTCCTCAAAGGCATGTACATCCACATGTACCATATAACACACACACATAAACACGTGTGTGTGCGTATGTGCAAAAATAACATGAAAAGTGTTGTTTTTATTACTAAATGCATGGCCCACAGGAACTTCAGTTAACATTAGCTCAATGTTAGCAAATAGTATGAAGAGGCTTGCCCTTGACTTCTCTGGTGGAGGATTACACATTAGCTTCTCAATTTATACTTGGGCATTGTCCTCCCTAGAATGTCTAATCTCTGAGAACAGGACCATATCCTCATCACCTCGAATGGTGTCCGGCATAGGAGGTACTACTAGCACTAATGAACAGATATCTACAGGACGAATTAATGAATCTACAGGTTAGAAAATTGGGCATACATGGCCTTCCTGATGTTCCGACAACCACCTGTTAACTTGACCTAGAGATAGGGTCTATCTCTGCCTGCTCATTACCTAGACAGTGGACCCTGCTTGCATAGGTTGAGCTGGGTAGGGAGCTAGGAGGACCTCTTCCTGGCTGCAGCAGTGGGAGGCTGGTGAATAAGCAGCAGGTGTAGGCAGCCTCCCCTCCCCCACCACATACACACACTTGTGCAACCCAAGTGAAAATGGCAAACAGAAACAGGTGCTATTGTCATAGGGGAAGCCATCTGGGGGGTAAATCACTCAGACACTTCAGATCTGAAGGAACCTGATCCCAGGAAAGCCCCACCCTGGCTTCTGAAGTTGTTTTTTCCTGGTTGGAGGGTTTTCCCTGGAAGGCAGGCTTTGGCTGTGACTTAGAGTGTAACATTTACACACACCCTTAGATTTCTGTCCTTCTGAGATATAAAGTACCCCCTGTCCTGTCAGAAACTGGCCAAGAGGCAGGCTCAGAGGCTGCGGGTATGTTCTGTGATCTACCATTACCAGGATCCATTTTTGGCCTCATTCTGGCAGCTGGGCTGAGGCTTCCCCTCAGCCGCGCTCCTGGTTGTCTAAACATTCAACCAGACCTGCCAGTGCCAGCACAGCTCTCCTGTCCTGGAGTGCCAACCACATCCACCACTGACTTTCTACAAGCAAAAGTAGAGCCTCGTCAATAACCACTAAATTAATTTCTGATATCATAATTGATGTCTGCCCTGAAATGCCTTCAAGCATCTGTCAAGTCTGACTGCTTTCACACATTGTGGTAGTTTGGTATAGTCCTGTGTCCTTTGCTGAAATCACCTTTGTTTTTTTTCCCCTCTGTTGCATAGCAACATAAATAAAACACCACAACCCACCCGGCCACATATGTTGGTTTAAAGAAAAACCTAGGCTCTGTTTATTCCTTGGTTTACTGTTGTCTGCTCAGCGTTTTCCTATCATTGTACTGCTCTGAGCTGCTGGTTGTTACTTTCAACAGGAAGCAGGGCTGTTCTCTGTTGAAAGTGAGAGGCCATATATGGCAAGTCTGAAGTTGCTCTCCTTTCCTTCTCTGATTAATGCAACTTTGGGTTTCCTTTGGTGTTGCCTAGCAGGTGCTGTGGAAAGACAGTGTCTCCTCTGTTTGGGGGTGAAGGAGGACCTACGTGAGGCTTATGGAGGTCACCTGTGCCTCTTTCCCAGACGTTTCAAACAGTAATGTCGGATCAGTCACCTGTTGGGAAGTTAGTTTGAGGAAGGGGAGGAAGACGCAAGGAAGAAATGGAGGGAGGAAAAGTATCCTTTGGAAGCGCTCAAACAGCCTGCTGAATGATAGTCTTCATTGAGAAGAGACCAGCCTCCCCTACTGTGGACCTAGGGTTCCTGGGCAAGCAAAGAAAGTCCAGTAGGCCCAGTGTGGAGAGGCTTACGAACTGTGAGCAGTATGGCAATCCAAAGCCAGGTCAGAGCCTGAAAGAGGGATTCTGGCACCACATTGCCCAAGTTTATTCCTGGCTCCACTATTAACCTTGGGGACGTGAGCAAGTTGTTTGATCTCTTTGGCCTCCGTTCTATCACCTCTAAGATGAGCAAAAAAAAAAAGTACATGCCTCTCTCTATGATGTCTGTGCAGCTCAATTGAGTTAGTAGTGTATGTAAAGTCAGAGATAGATACATACATACAGTATGTGCTCAAAAACCCAAGACATTAGTGAAGATGAAATTTCAATACTAGAGTTACAGGTGGGAGGGTAGAACGTACCGTTCAGGAGGCCCAGAAAGGTAAGAGGGAACAAGCGTGTACCATACATCAGGCCACAAGAAACTGGCGGGAGTCTTACAGCTTATGGGAGGCATGGAGGCAAAAGGAGAGGTTGTTTCCTTAAGATCAGTTCACTGAGCAGACGTGCTGTGCACCTGCTATATCCGGACATCCTGCTAAGTGCTGCAGGAATCTTTTGTTTCCCTTCTTCCCTCTCTCTCTCCTCTTCCCCTTGTCACCCCCCATAGTCTTTAAAAAATAATTTTCATTAAACTTAATTATCTCTATATTATAGATATAGAAGCTGAAAACCAGACTCAGGCGCTAGTGTGTCCAAGATCTCATTTTTGACTCCATTTTTCATTATTTAATTTATTGGGACATGTGAAATATAAAGTATGAGCTGGGTATGGTGGTACAGACCTGTTATCCCAGCACTAGAAAGTTCAAGGCCAGAATAGCAAGCCACGAGCTCAGTGTAACCAAGATGCTGCTGGATTGGAAGATGTGGCATCTGTGATGGGAGTGACAGCCATGGGAGGTTAGAAGAGAAGCATCCTCGAAATAGAGTTGCAAAGAGACATATAAACTCCCCCAACCTATGGCAAAAGTGGGGGAGAGGTTAAGAGCAGTAACTGATCAGTTTAAGGTAGAGGAAATTGAGAAAATGTATGTGTCAAGACCAACTTTTTGAGGGGCCTAGAGGTAAGGTCTCACTCTAGCCCAGGCTGACCTGGAATTCACTATGTAGTCTCAGGGTGGCCTTGAACTCACGGTGATCCTCCTACCTCTGCCTCCCCAATGCTTGGGATTAAAGGAGTGTGCTACCACGCCTGGCTAGTCAAGACCAATTTTTTTAAAGACCAATCTTTAAGGTATGTTTTTAAAAATGTTTTTTATTAGGAACTTAAATGTATAACCATTGGTCATATTCCCATTGGGTTATCCTCTGTGTCCCCCCCCCCCCCCCCCCCCGCCTTCATTCCACTGAAGACTCTCCTCAGTGGGGATATTGGTAATCACTGTGGAAAGGGACAATTTACAAAATTAATCTCTAGCAAAAGGTTGAAGGAGAAGAATAGTAAGCCCTTCCTATACAATTGCAGGTCCTGGCTGACTCGTCCTCACTCCTGTCCTCACAGCTATCCTATGAAACCGCAGCTGTCACCCCCAAGTTACATTTGAGAAAAAAGAGGTACAGAGAGTTGAAGAGACTGCCCAGGTCTCGAGCTGCCTGTGGCAGATCTGGGTCATGCATAGTTCTTTGCCCTTAAAACCACCTCAAGTCCCCAGCCAGGGAGAGAAAGGGGAGGGAAAGGTGCTTGGTGTGATGAGTATATGACTTCTAGATTTGCTCTGTCCAATATGGTGGCTATGCTACTCAGCACAGGTAGCTGTTTAACCCCAAACTAATCAAAGTTAAATAAGATGTAATTTTTTTTTTTTTTTTGGTTTTTCGAGGTAGGGTCTCACTCTAGTCCAGGCTGACCTGGAATTCACTATGTAGTCTCAGGGTAGCCTTGAACTCATGGTGATCCTCCTACCTCTGCCTCCCGAGTGCTAGGATTAAAGGCGTGCACCACCACGCCCGGCTTAGATGTAATATTCTTGACCTCCCTTCCTCTAGCCACATTTCAAGTGCTCTCTAGCTGTAGGAAGCAAGTGACAATGGCACTGTAGCCTGCATATAATTATTCTTTCTCTCATAAATACACCTTCATATTTTCTCTTACTGCATCTTAAACTAAAATTAAAGAGAGGGAGGCACTGCTTCTGTAAAAGGCCCCTGGATTTCTAGTATAGTTTAGAAAACTCAAGGTTATTCTAGCTGTTATGGAAAGTAGGACTGTTGGTATAAGACTGAGGCAGGGCGCAGAGTTATGAGCACCACAGAGTGGTGGATCCCATCTTAAAGATGGGCTTTCGGGTTGAATGTAGCATTAATTAATGAGTCCACTAGCATAAGAGGACTAAGTGCCCAGAACTCACAGTCATATGTGTGTAACTGAACTCGGCTACTCTCTCAGAAGGCACTCACTGCCTGCCCTTTGCAGAAGGGTAAGCTAAGGGTCAGACAAGTTAAGGGGTTTGCCCAGGGTCGGGTCACAGGCCCAGTAAGTAATAGAATCTGGCCCGAACCTCCATTTCTATGCAATATAACGCCTTTACACATGGTGCTTTGTATATTATTACTCTGACTACTCAGAAGAGATAAAATTTCTAGAACAGGTGAAAGAGTTATTAAATATATGCCAAGCACTGACCTCTCCATTGGAAAAGTGACTGGGAGTCAGCTTATAGAGGGGGGTATTATTGAACAGAAAGAAAAGCTCCCAAGAATGGAGCAGGGAAGGGCAGGGCAGGGATGGGGGATAATGGTGTGGGAAGCTGCGTCATTCATCCTGCATCTAGGAGTGGGCAGACCCATTACTTCTTGACCTCAAGAAGGTTCTGAGAATGTTGCTATTAAGAAACTATCTATAGAACACCAACCTGGGCTTTCATATTTTCTGCTATATTCCATCCAAGCGCATTCTCACTAACAAAGTGGTTTACCTTATTCCAATCTGAGTTCTACATATATTTGTTTTCTGCCCTTGTTTATATTAATAAAAACTTGATAAAGAGAATTATTATTGGTCAGTAGTTAAGAATCCTAATTATCTGCTCTAGAGTTATCCTCTCAGCCTCCCTGAAGGACATTAGACAGAGCATGAATATCACTGAATGTCTCATGTTTGCTTTTGTACAGCTCAGTGTAAATGAGCTATTGCAGCACTTGTGGCTCTCAAGATAAGTGTTTGTGCACTCAGAAAGCAAGAGACCAGAGGAGACACAGCTGGATGCTATAGGAAGAGATCCAAGAAAATAGAAAAGACCATGTTTACTCCCACCCTGAGCTCATCCCTTGGGTAAGATTAAGGCAGACATAGAGTTAGGTCACTTCCATGAGGTGCAGGGTGGGTTTCAAGTCCTCGTGTGTAATATTCACTTGATGAAGCCACCTTCTCACTGGCATCCTTAGTCAATGCTCTGTGACTTTGTTTTGCTCTATAGAAAAGCCACACAGCCATCATCTTTCTCCTGCCTACTCTCCTCCTTCCCCTTGTACTTCTGCTCAGATAGAAGACATCAGACACATCCATGGGACACACACATGACGCATCTGGTGACAAGTGTTTGATCATTCAGAGCCAGCTTCTCCAGATTTCTTTTCATTCCCCCAATACTTCTAAACTGTCTCGGGGCGAGATCAGCAAATACACACAAGTAAAATGTACAGCAGAAACCTTAACAATCAGCAGGTGTGGTTGGCACAAATATAGAGCTAAGTGATCTTTCTAGAGAGAAGTAGCTCACTTCAGATCCTATCAGGGTTGAACTGCAGCCCCTCGAATGGGCACAGAAAACCAAGCTTTGGTTGATCACAAAAATGTGCTCTTACCTGTGGGAAGCAGCAAAGTCTGAAGGCTGGATCTCAAGGAGCTGCCCAGTATTTTCTAATAGCCTTCTCACCCTGGCATGTCCGCATGTCCAAGGTCCTGCCTCCCAGTTACACCTCACCTGGGCCTGATGTCTGGGGCATAGCAACAGGATCCTTCTGAGGCTGCTTAGTTTGACAGTCATATGGCATCCGGCACTTGTATTGGTTTTCTGACAAAATCCTTGCCATCTGAATCCTGGGCTTGCTTTCACTGAGGATGAAAGTCTTGATGAGCCTGTTTTCCACTCTGAGAAAATTAGTGTCATCCTCCAAGGCAAATGTGCCTCTGACGTCTGCTTGCTAAAAGGCTGAGCCTGCATCCCTTCACAGAAGCATAATGGGGTTCAATCAGATCGGGTGTCGTGAGTGCTCATTACGATTCCATCTAGGATGAGAATTACCGCCACGAGTATTAGTTTGAAAGCATTTAGTGAAAATATTAGGCTGAAAGCATTATTCCCAGCTTCATATGACCTCATCCCCAAGACGAGAAGCGAGGCTACACGACCAGTTTTCTTCTTTTTATTTTAGTTTTTGTAATTTCATTCATGTGTGGAATGTATTTTGATCATACTTACCTCCTGTTACTCTCTCCTTTCCCACCCCTTCTTCGAAACTCATCCCCTTCCTACCTTCATGTCCTTTTGCTGTTACATGTGAGTTAACCTAGCGCTGTGTGCGTGAGCATGGGTGGAGGCGGTAATTTACTGGGGCATGGGCAACCTGACTGCAGATACACCACTGAAGAGTAGGAACCCTCCCATAGCAACTGTTAGCTGTCAGCAGCTTCTTAGGGAGGGGTGGGTCTCTAGGAGGAACCATGATGGATTCAGTCTTGTGCAGGAAACCACGGCTGCTGTGAGTTCATGATGTCATATCCAGAAGACAGCATTCTACACCATTCCTCCTCCTCCCTCAGCTCTGAGCATTCTTTCTGCTCTGTCTCCTATTTGGGTCCCTAAGTCACAGAGGAGGTGGTATAAGTGGTATAGGGCTAGATTCGGCTCATTATTTCATTTGAGGGCTGCTTTAACCATATGACATGTTCATACCTCCCAGTAAAACTCATACATAAGAGGCACACATAGATGGATCCTTTATGTCCATGCATATGATTCACAGCACGCATCCCCACAGGCTCAGAAAAACACAGAAGTGATGCCGCGTGTTCTAGTATTGTTTTCTTTTTCTGTGGGCGTGTTTTGCTGAGTAGATTCAACATCTTGTTCACGCAGTAACTGGTGTTTCCCAGCTGCAGATGGATTTGAAAATAGCATGTTACCAAGTATTTCCTTAGGGAGAGGGGGGAGAGGGTGTTCACATGACCCCTGTTAGCCATCAGCTCAGGCTGAGATACAAAAGCAATACGTGGCCCTGGGTTCAATCCTCAACACCAGAAAATAGAAGAGGAGGAAGGGAGAAGAAGGAAAAGGAGGACGGGAAGGGTAAGAGAGGAAAATACCATAGATTTGAGCTGGGCATGATGGCATTTAGAAGGCTGAGACAGGAGGAGAATCACAGGTTTGAGGCCAATACATAAATGTGAGATCCTGTCTCAAAACAAATAAACAAAAAATTAAACTAACAACAGCAACAAAAGAAGACAGTGTGGCGTAAACAGTAGAAATTTATTTCTCACAGTTATAGAGACTGGACATCTGAGACCAGGGTCCAGCTCTTCCTGGCTCAGAGATGATCCCTGATCACCTCATCCTCAGTGGTGGAAAAAGAGAATGCAGACTCTCTGGTGTCGCTTCTTACATGGCCACTATCCCGTGATGAGTGCCCACCCCCATGATCTCATCTCAACCTAAGTACCATCCAGAGGCCCCAGCTCCAAGAACCATCCCATTGAAGGGAGGTTTCAGCACATGAATTTAGGGAGTTCCTAGCAGAACCTGAGTGGTACCTTAGCACGCTCTGCAAGGCAGAGAGGAAAGCGCTTGGCATATAGCAACCCAGAACTGCCCCTGCCCTCACAGAGCTCAGGACTTTAAAACCCAGAAATATTTAAATAGCAACAGTTACGTGAGCAGTCTAGCAAGACATGTATCTAGGCCAGGGTAGGTTCCCCAAGGAAGTGACCTTCGAGTGGAAGGCTGTGAGTGGGTGTTGCCTGCTGAGGGGGCAGGGCAAGGGAGCCGTGGCCCCATGTGTAAGGGAATAGAAACTGGCTCTAAGGACCATTTCGGGTCTCCCACCTAGGCTAACCCACAAGCTCTGTGTAGAATTTCCCATATGCTCTTGACCCAGAAAAAGGCTCCTCTGCTGGGCTTCCTCTGCAGACAGCTGTGAGGGACATTTGTGCTTTGTGGCCCAGGGTGGCTGGTGTCCAGGAGGGGAGGGCTGGTCACCCTGGAGAAGCTAGGTCTGGGAAGTGTCTCTGACTTTTTGTGTCTCAGCACTACCCACTTCCAGCTAGACTAGTGTCTTCCATGTTTGCAAGCCCATAAAACCTCAAGACAGGACATTTCATCAGCAATCCCGGGAAAATGGGAATAAATGAAGTAAAATTAAATTGAAATGTATGCATATTTGTGCTTCATGCTAGACGACTTGTTTTGGGCAGAAAGCTGCAACTTAAAGCAAACTTTTTGTTATACATTCACTTTGCTTTAAAATGCTTTAAATCAGATCTTCTGTTCCTTCTGCTTAGTTTTTGAACACAAACTGTCTTCTCTAAAGACATATGCTTATAATTTGCAATATTGCATGTCCTGAAAATTCTGATTAAATGACTCCCATGAAAACACATACTGTATGTGGTGACCCCTACCGAATGACATGGATTGATGTGTTTTTGCACTGAATTCTCCTCATTGTTTGTTTGTTTGTTTATCTTTTTAAGTAGTAGGCATGCTTTTCCCCCGCAAATTTGAGCATTTTTAAAAAAAATTTGGGGACAGAACCTTGCCATGTCGCCCTGGCTGGCCTGATACTTGCTATATAGCCTCGGCTGGTCTAAAACTTACAGTACTTCTCCTGCCTCAGCCTGCGAGTGCAGGAATTCCTGGCATGTACCAGCACTCCGAATTTGCTTTTATTTTCTGAATGCCTTGGTCTTCAATGAAAGACTGATGCCTAGTGTCCTCTCAGGAAGCCCCTCCACTGATCTGTACAATTGGATTCCCACCCAGTGGCTACTCCATGGAGCCCTGAAAACTTCAGGGAAAGGGCTATTCTTCCTAAGTCATCTTCCTTATCCTCATTCCCTGGCTCGTTCACATGCTCCGCAAGTGCTTTTCTAAGTGGCTCCATCAAGGGCTGGGGAGATTGCTCAGTGGTTAAAGGTACTTGCCTGCAAAGCCTGGCGTTCGATTCCCATTACCCGTGTAAAGTCTGATGCACAAAGTGGCACATGTGTCTGGAGTTTGTTTGCAGCAGCAAGAGGTCCTGACACATCCATTCATTCTCATTCTCTCTCTCTCTCTTTTTCTCTGCTTGAAAATATAAATAAATAATGGTCTTAAATGATTAACATCAAGATCCAACTTGAGCTGTTGTATGGAAAAGTTCATTTCTGCAAGAACAACACTTTCTGGTGTTCTGCAAGATCCAGGGATGGTCCTGGTCTTGGCCCGAGAAGCTAGGCCACCTCAACACTGTTCCTTGGTTGCTATAATTATTCCCACTGGTCAGTATGGCTCTTTGCATCCACTTGATGGTGTCTGACCCATAGTCTTTGGTCACTCAGGCTTTTATTATCTGAGGTTTCTCGCTGTGTCTGGCAGTAAGTCACCATTCAAGCTCCTGATTGCTCAAAATGCGAGTGCCATCTCTCTTTTCTCTAAGCACAGGCTTCCTCCATGGTGGCAAGTTAAGCAGAAGCCATGGGCCACTCCTCTCATGCTGACGCTGAATTCCCTCATCCTGTCTGTCCCAGCACAGCATGGAGAGAAGTGAAGCCTCTCCCTTCACTCTTACCTCTGACTGGTGCTTTCTACGCCCTCGAATTCTTCCCTGCTCCAAGACTTCCAACTCATTCTTCAAGGTGGAAATCAGATTTGAGTGACAGCTGTCTGCTGGTGGTGGCACTTGGTGCCTTCCCTTGGCAGGGTGCCAGCTCTCCCTCAGCCCACCTCCTGGTTCTTTCTCTATGTGCTTGATTTTCCTGTTGGTCATGAGCCCTGCCTTTCCATCATTTCTCCAATGGCAGTGGTCAAGTTTTACTAAACATGCAAGGAGGAAAGACAGGGAGACAGGGAAGGAAAGGGAGAAAAGGACCTCTCATTCCTCATCTTGGCTGAGGTGTAGACATTTTGATGCAAAACAGAGGCTGAGATCACTAAGGCACAGAGGAAGTTTGGCCTGATAGTGTTAAAACTTAGGACTAGAGGAGCCTGAAAAGCTTCCCTCTGGCTCTATGGAAGGGACGAAGCAACCAGAACTGACAGACACTAAGCTTTTTTGTCTCGCTCCTGACTGGACTAATATGAATTTTTTTCAAGCAATCTCTAGTGTGTGGTAACACTGGCCCAAAGTCCAGCAAACGTAGAGCATTTTGTGAGCTTTACTGGGCTGGGGAGTTCAAAAGAACCAGAGAGCTATGTCCCTCCTCCCAAAACAGGGACCAGCCACCCCATCAGCCCTAACCATCTCCTCACCCAGAGGTTCCTGGAACAGCCCTCAAGCATGCTGGGAGGATTCCCTTCCTCAGTGATGACATCCAGCTAAGCCACAGTTTCCCTCACCCAGGAGGAAACCCTTGTGGTTTGGGGTTGGGGGTGTGGATGAGCAAACGCAGATTTTTTCCCCATTGCCCAGTGGCTTTAAATTGCAACCTCTCTTTTCATTTTCCATTATGCATCCAACACGTCTGTGCCAGAGTTGGACGAATGGATTCCGTCTGGGAGGATGATTCTAGACGGCTATAAATTAGAGTTTGTGTATAGAGATTCCAAAAATGTGGCTTCATAGTAGGGTGTCCCTGGGACCAGTCACCTCCTCCACAGTCTGCTGGGTGGCTGCTGGCTTTGGCCTGGCGCCTTTGTCAATAAATTTTGCTTTGTATTTGGAAACTGTGTCTTTCCATCAAGGCATTGCGGGGACGGGGTAGTGGGGTCACCTATGAGGCTGGGAAGATTCATCCCAGGCTACTCTGGGTGCTTCTAGGGACAGTGCTAATAAAGAACAGCAAGGACCCCAAAGCGAGCAACTTCCATGGTTAAGCACACCCCACTTTTCCATATTGAACACAAAACTACCATGTGATGCTTTTTTACAAAGCTATGTTTTTAAGCTTAGAAGAGTAATACATTCTTAATGTAGAACCCTTAGAAAATAGAAGGAAATCCACCTGTAATCCCACCCTTCAAAGATGAATACTGTTAATGTTTTAGCATGATTCATTTCATATATTTCCATGCCAGCCTGCCCTTTTTAAAAATGCAAAAGTCTTTCAAAAGGCGGTGGAGCCCAGTTCCTTCAGCTGCCCCTCACATTATCCAATTAGTGCCTTCCTCTGAGGGCTGGAAACCGTTAGTTATTCCACATGGGAGCGTCCAGCTGGTGGAACTCAGCCCACCAACTCCTCCTCACTGAAGGCGTGTGCACTTCCAAAGCAGCCAGCCACAGAAGGTGAAGAAGGGGGAAACTCATAAATCAGGCCAGGAACCTTCAAAGGGTGGCACTGGTCCCTTACAAGCTGCCCCACAAGGTAGAAAGAGCCCTTGTAGGACATCCTAACCCTGATCTGGATTATTCCTTATTAAACTTCTACTTCTCTGTTTCCTCCTGGCTTCTTGCTGCCAGCATTTGTGTGTTCTCTTCTCAAGCAAGAGGAGACCTTCATTTGCTTTTCTGCTAAGGAGCCACTGTGGCCAGTGGTAACTGGAAAGGCTGGCACCGGCAGGAGGTTATTTTTATACCTTTGCTTATTCCCCATAGTGCCTTGTACCCAGAAGGTACCCAGTAAATACGTGTTGATTGATTGATACAGTGAAATTTGAGAGCAGTGTTTGTGGAGAGAACACCTTGACTGGAGGCTGCTGGTGTGTGGCTGTGACAGTCCCCAGATGGCAGACAGGCTGCAAGTTTAGACACGAAGCCCCTTCAGAGTAAGGCTAGTTAGCCGAGTGATGAGTCTACCAGCCGCCGCCAGCCTGCCTGGCCACTGCCTGTGCCAGCCACTCAGCCTCTGCAGGAGCCACACAGCACAAAAACCATGCTTTTTCAGAAAATTATTTTTTTCCTTTCTCACTTTCCATGGAAACTCAAAATAGCAACCAAAAAAAAAAAAAAAAAAAGAACGAAAGAAAGAAGAAGGTCAGGCTCCTTCCCTGAGTGCAAAACCATCCCCAGGCTGTAGCCACTATGTAGGACTCGGGGAGAGAAGGTCACAGAAGTCCCTGAACAGCAAGCTAATTGGAGGCTGCATCATGGCGAGTGGGTGGGCTTGGAGGCTGGTGTGTTTTCTAATTTAGAAAGTGGGTTCCCCCGGGGTCTTGGAGTTCAACTTGTTCTTGGTGACATGACACCAGTGATGACAAGGAGATCTGATTTGCCCAGGCAGGCACAGTCAAGGCTGGAAGCAGATATCTGCCAGCAGGAATGTTCTTGGTTCAGTATTTTTGAGACAACCCCTAACCAATCACACCATGAGTACCCCACTCATGGCCATGAGTGGCCAACTCTGTACTGATCAAACACACCAGGGCTTGCCTCTCTGAGCCTGGTCTCCTGCCCAGTAAGTGAAGAGTAGACTAGGTGATCTTTCTACATGGGTGATCTCTCCTACCCTGGGCATCCTGTGCCTACCACCTGCTCTCTGTCCAGTGGACACATTCTACCCTTCTAACACTGTGATATTTACCTTCCAGCTGGCAGGGTCAGCCGTCATTGCATTTGGACTATGGTTTCGATTTGGAGGCACCATAAAAGATCTATCTTCAGAGGACAAGTCCCCAGAGTATTTCTACATGGGTAAGTGACTTTAGAGAGCCCAAGTCATTAGCTATGGACATTTGGAAGCTTAGAACAGAAGCTGGCTTGATCTTTGGTGGGATCGGGTGAGCCCAAAGAGGAGCACCCCCTGAGCCTCTGTACCTGGCACTGGGGGCTGCACTTAGGGAGATGGGGGAGCCGACTTTGTTCTTCTGTGGCTTCTTCTTCCACTCTCCAAGATGGTAGAAGGCCAGTGCCAGCAAGACTGGATTCGTTGAATTAAAGGAGTCTCAAGGAAATGTAACTAAAATTTATTCTAAAGAATTAGAAACTCCCTTGGTCCCCTGGGTAGTGGTCCTTCAGAGTGACATGGGCCCCTGCTGAGTAAGAATTTTATTTTATGATATTGAATTTTAAATTGCATAGGGAAATACCTCAAAATGAAGAGATGGCTCAAGGCCTTGAGTAGGAACTGCTGGGTGGAGAAGATGAAGGCGCCAGGAGAACATGGGTGGCCTGTCCTCATGGAAGAGGCCTCACTGGGAAGGATGGTAGTCCCAGCTTCTGCCAGCAGCAGGCAGGAGGAGAGGTGAGGAACTTCCTGGTGGGCACAGCTGCCAGTCAGCTGGTGCTGTGAGTAGAGATGGGGTTTCATTCACCCTCCAGTACTTCATCCCTTTCCAGGGCGTTCCTCATTCTCTAGATTTCAAAAGGCCTGAGGCAGGTGTCAGTGGAGACAGCAGCAGACCAGAGAACAGGCTTTTGCTATGTATGGACCTCTGTGTCTAGGGAGAATGAGGACCAACACAGGCACTAGCTCCAGATCCTTGGGAGAGAAGTGTCTCTTTCCCACAAGAGCGAGATTCTAGGCTCAACTCAGGGCCACAGACATCCCTGTGCAAGCAGCTTATAGCTGATCATCTCCTCCTGTGACAAGAACAGCCATGTCAGCTAAGGTAGTTTAGCAGAAAAGTAGCAGAGCTAGACAGAGACCATCATAACCTGTGGGCCAAGAAAGACTTGAATTCTGTTTTACAGATCAGACTGGAAAAGACAAAGTATGGGAACCACCAAGGATAAGCAAGCCCAGACTGGGACAGGACTGTCACTGGAGTAGGGAGTGTGACATGGCAGAGAGTGAGATTACTGTCATGAAAAACAAGTATAAAGGGCCTGGAATGTCATGGTTAATTGGGTGAACAACAGACAGATTTTAGAGCTTGGGACTGGGTAGTATCTGGACTACATTTTAAAGAGATTATTATAGAGCAGTGGAGACTGAGAGGAGTTAGTCACAGGGCTAAAAGACCATGGCATATTATTCATACAGACAGGCCTGAAGAAATAAGGACCTAACTCTATGATAAGGAATTGTCATGACAAGAAACGTTACTATTAACACTAATGACTCAAGCCGAGAGACAGAGGAATCAAAATGGCAAAAAGGCATCAGTGACAGAGCCAAGCTGAGTGTGATCATTCATGATTTTCCAGTAGAAACCTGAGCTACAGAGTAAGGAGCCCCCACACAGTGCAAGCGAGCAAGCGAGCAAGCGAGCAAGCGAGGGGTCCTGGTCCCTGGGACTATAGATGGACGGACGCTCCCCCAGGCACTGTTCCAGTCTGCGCTGTTGCAGAAACAGTGCATTTAGCAATTTCATAGGTATAGAAATATGCTCAACCTAAAACTTCCCTGTGATAATTTGGTAACTCAAAAAAGTTAAATAAACTTCCCCAAGTGAAAGTGGCTTTCCTTTATATCAGTATTTAACCAGCAATGTGACAAAAATCAGGACTTGTTAACCAATCAAGAGCTGCCTGCGTTGAGCAGCAGGGTGAACTAGATCTACACAAACATTCCTGCTTTGTTTTCTAAACTAAGCCAAAGCAAATGGTAAGTTTTCATGTTGGGTTTGCATGGACATCTGTCAGCATTCCTATGAGGACAAGTCACAGAACCCATATAGACTTGAGCAGAACAGGAATATAGTGATTCCCATAAGTAAAACTCCAGGAGGAGCTCTTATCTCGGGGACTCCAGTGATGTGGCCAGAATCCAGCCTGTGGCCATCTGGGCTCTATTTTCTGGTGATGTATTTAGGTAGGTCTCCTCTCCC